>JAJGOT010000621.1:142500-242500 GCA_022457155.1 Cladopsammia gracilis
TGATCAGCTGGTGGAACATCATCCCAGTCAACAAAAATACTGGTAGAACTTGTGTTGTGTCCTACGACATTAGCTGGAGGAGCATTGGGCTCTAGAAAAAAGAAAAAAAAATCAATTTATTAAGTAAAATAACAAAAAAAGAAGAATTCAAAAAATAAAACACAGATTCATGGATTCATGGAATCAATAAGCCGTCTCTCCATTTCAAAACAATGTCGGCTTATATTAGAAGAAATATCCGTATGTTTGCTTGCTTTGACTTAGTGAACCTAACACAGGTGAACAGAGCCGGTGGCCGGTGAAATAATTCCCGCTAACAACTGCTAAAAAAACTGAAAATATAAAACAACAGCTACTCACTCAGCACGCGACTGTCCTGCGGTGTTTGTTTACGGTTATGTTATTTTTAGTTCAAAATCGATCTTCGCTTTTCTCGCTTTTTTCTGACTTTTCTATGGTACGAGCACTAATTGTTCAGCTTCATTTCATTTTACATTTTGCTGTGACCAAAATAAAACTCGAATCGGTCCACAAATGCTAATAGATCTTCTTACAAACGACACGCCAGTTGGAGCTTGCCGGATGTAGTCACTTTCAATTCAACGCCGATAAAAACAAACAGCCGCCGAAATAGATCACTTTCAACTTCAAAATTTAGGATGAAATCGTGGAGTCAATTGGAGTCAATTAGGTTTTTGAGAAAGTTTATGCCTTAAATGACTGGAATTGGGTATTATTTGGCTTTTGACTCGCCTTTTTTGAATCGATCCAACCAATTTAAAATATGCATTACCAATGACTACTGTTTTATTTCCAAGCCTTTACATTAAAGCGAGGAAATCCATGTACAACTTTGACTAAAATACGCGCGTTCTTCGGTTCCACCGGAAGTCATTCACCCGAATTTTACCCAAAGCACGCTGGGAAGATAATAATATCCTCCTTTGCCCCTTCAATTAAAAAAAAAAAGGATTTCACAAAACCCGCGAATCAAACTTAAACAGGCATTGTCTAATATTCAATAGTAAACAAAAAAACAATAGAATTAGCGTCTAATACTGTCTATTTGTCTAATATCTATTTCACGGGTTATGTGAAACCAATCTAATACCTTCATATTAATTTAATATTTTTATACACGGTGTTGTGTACATTTTAGTTTGATACCACATTTTCATAACAGTCTTAGTTCCAGTTATCATTTGTTAAAGGCCCACCTTGACCCAAAAGACGCTGTGGTTGTTTGTTTTTGTTTTGAAATGCTCCATTGGTCACACGCGTTACCTCATTGGTTCCACGCATTCAAGCGTGAATTTCGTGTTACACGAAATTCAGCACAGAAAGTGATCACGGCGCGCACAGCATTTTGGGTGAATGTGAGCCTTTAAATGGAGCACAAGTTAACTTACTGTCTTGATCTGTGATGACAATGATGGCTTCACTTGTATTTCCATTTCCTTTTGACGTACTAGCAAACACTGTAATGCTGTAGTTTGTGTATTCATTGAGTCCCGTCAGATTTGCTTGAGTTATTGGAGCATCCACTACTTGGGGTACTGGGCTGCCATTAGGTAACGCTGTGTAAGTAACTGTGTATCTCAGTATAATGCCATTTTGATCAGCTGGTGGAACATCATCCCAGTCAACAAAAATACTGGTAGAACTTGTGTTGTGTCCTACGACATTAGCTGGAGAAGCATTGGGCTCTAAAAAAAAGAAAAAAAATCAATTTATTAAGTAAAATAACAAAAAAAGAAGAATTCAAAAAATAAAACAAAATAAGAAGGTAATGGAAAGTATTTATAAATCAAAAGAATAAGAAATCAAAGGCTCCTTAGAGCCAACCCTTGAATTTGAAATGCTAACGCATAACGCAATATTGCGGTAAGCTTACGTTTTCACTCTGTCACGGTTCAATATATTTTTGTAAATTAAACGTAAGGATTTTTGACAAACGCAAAAAATAAAAATACAGTGCATCACTTTCATAATGTTCAGTCCGAAAAAGAAAGAAAAAAAAAGGACGGCCCGAGCGAGATTCGAACCTGGGCCTTTCGGCGGTAAGTCCGCGCTTTACGCCCTCGACCACCGCGACCACTGACTTGAAATGGGATAAATTTTATTACTTGAAGGTAGATACGCATCAAAACGCGTGTCTCAGTTGACAATTCCTTTTAGATCAATTTTGACGTTGCATTAAAGACTCCAAATGCGAAACATTTTTAAGCTTATTGTTGTTTATATTCGTTTACACCAATTTAGTTATTGTTATCGCTGGATTCACGCTGTTCTTGTTACAAAACGCATTCGTAACAAAGCATTACGTCACTAAGTTTACAGCTGATGGAAGGAGTGAGCGAGTGAGTGACTCATTTGCATATATGTCGCCGTTATCGATAACCCGTTCATTACGCATGCGCGTTTATTCACGGGGTTAAAAATGGTAAGTATTTATAAGCCAAAATATCAAGAAGAAAAAAAAAAACGTATTTTTCAACCTTATACTACTGGCTGAGAAATTTCTGAAATCGGAATGGCTAAGGCGAGCTGTATTTCAGCCCATTTTGAAATACGTACATGTACAAAATTACAGTTGCCGTGGCAACGCAAGGGACGGCTTTGTCTTGTTGTTGAAAGAATGGCGAACAGCTTTTCTGAATTTAACGACAGTGAAATACAATAATTGAAGGAAAGTTAAGAAATTGCCAACATAAAAAAGGTACGAAGACCTTTTATATCCTTGTACAATCAAGCTGGGTTGAAAGGAAAGGATACAATGCGGATATTTCTAGCTACGACGCCAGACAAGTCGACGAGAAAATGAAGAAGTTCTTCGCTGAAGAGAAAGTCGGAATTGGAGTCAGACACTTTGCTTGTAGTAACTATCGTACTTGTCCGCCATCTAGACGAAGTGGACAGCAGTGTTTCTAGTTTTGAGGACAGATGAAACCATAAAAAGTGGGAAAATGCTCAAAGTTTCACCGAAAGCTCGCTCACGCCAAAGTTTTCAGTCTAAAAAGTACTGATCTCAAAGATAAAGGTTTGTTGCGGTCTAAAGGGCTCTTTGTTGGCTTGGAGATTAGTCACCAAAGTTTCTAATAACTATTAAAATGAAAAGATAAAGCAGAGATGGTGAGTTGTCGCTGTGTTGAAGAAAATTATCTTGAAGTAATCTTTGGTCCCGCATCGATGATCACACTTATGAGCTTTAGAAAAAACGAAATTTCTCACCCTTGTAGTATCAAAAAATAATACAATGGTTTCCATGGGGAATTTGGGATCAATAACCCTAGAAACCATTGTATTGTATTACCTATACAAATTAAAAGAAAAGTACTATTTTCTAAAAGGAAACAATAAAAGAAAAGGACTATGAAAAACAAATATATATACAATCTTGAAAAACGTCGGGCCTCCGTTATTCAAGTTTCCTGGGGTGTTGTGTGCTCCGAAATGTCTCAAATTGTTCACACATATAAATAATCTTTTTGTCTTGATTTAGTTTGGGTTATTTTCCCGATTTTGTAATCGTACGCTCTATATCTCAATGTCTAAAAGAACGCAGTGGAAATTAGTTGAGCATGGACGAAGTTCTTCTTAGGGCCAACTTAGTTGCTAGATCGCTGTGGAATCAAGCAAGAAGTTATCAGATTTTCCACGCTACTAGGACCGTTCTGGTATGTTTTGTACGCTCTAACTAGATTTTGCTGTGGTTATATGCCTGATTTGGGAAGCGTTCACCTAAACACCGACGTCGCTTCTTCGCGATGTTATAGTGATATCGCTGTAGCTCCCATAGCAATAATCAGGGCTGTCACTAAGACTTCAAGTTGCTGGGTAAATGCAATTAGTAGGCGGGGAATCAAACTTTTGGGGAGTTCGTTTGGTTCTATTTTCCTTATATTTTCCTATGAAAGTAGCTGGGGGTCACGCTCATAGCAGCAAGGAAAAAATCCCCGGCCCCCGGCCCTTAGTGACAGCCTTGAATAATTCACTGACCAGATTTGACTGGGTCATCCTTGATGTCTCATTGCAAGGATTAAAAGTAGGATTTTTGTGACAATTATGATCTTTGTATCTTTTGAAAAAGATCTAGTTCTCATCATTTTATTATCTGGCATTTGACCTTTCTGAGTTCACACCACGGCAGAATTGAAGGATTTTACCCGATTCCACGGCGACGGCGTAAATTTGATTTGTGTCGCCCGACGTTTTTCAAGATTCTTAGCCTGTGTGACAGATATAGTGACAATGGGCAATAGGCAAAGATTACATTTTTTGTTGACATTTGAATACGACCTAGCGTGCTTTACTTTTCTCCACTTAATTTGATAATTGATTTTCCGTTCCTTTAGACTCCATATGTACTTGCTAAGCTCGGTTACATTTTTGTACCGTTCGTTCCTGAAAGAACATGTGTGGTTATTGTAGCGTTCCTTAAATGTCGTGTCACACAGTCCGATGTATGTTTGTTTTGTCTTTGGAGTCGCGACCTCTGCTTGATAGACAATGTTCCGGTCATTACAATTTCAAATCAATCAGAAGAATTTAATAACAACTGTAATTGCCGAAACAAGAATTCTTGCCCACTTGAAGGAAATTGTAATGACCGGAACATTGTCTATCAAGCAAAACCCGCGAATCAAACTTAAACAGGCATTGTCTAATATTTAATAGGAAACAAAAAAACAATAGAATTAGCATCAATAGTGTCCATTTGTCTAATATCTATTTCACGGGTTATGTGAAACCACTCTAATACCTTCATATTAATTTAATATTTTTATACACGGTGTTGTGTACATTTTAGTTTGATACCACATTTACATAACAGTCTTAGTTCCAGTTATCATTTGTTAAAGGCCCACCTTGACCCAAAAGACGTTGCGGTCGTTTGTTTTTGTTCTGAAATGCTCCATTGGTCACACGCGTTACCTCATTGGTTCCACGCATTCAAGCGTGAATTTCGTGTTACACGAAATTCAGCACAGAAAGTGATCACGGCGCGCACAGCATTTAGGGTGAATGTGAGCCTTTAAATAGAACACAAGTTAACTTACTGTCTTGATCTGTGATGACAATGATAGCTTCACTTGTATTTCCATTTCCCTTTGGCGTACTTGCAAACACTGTAATGCTGTAGTTTGTGTATTCATTGAGTCCCGTCAGATTTGCTTGAGTTATTGGAGCATCCACTACTTGGGGTACTGGGCTGCCATTAGGTAACGCTGTGTAAGTAACTGTGTATCTCAGTATAATACCATTTTGATCAGCTGGTGGAACATCATCCCAGTCAACAAAAATACTGGTAGAACTTGTGTTGTGTCCTACGACATTAGCTGGAGGAGCATTGGGCTCTAGAAAAAAGAAAAAAAAATCAATTTATTAAGTAAAATAACAAAAAAAGAAGAATTCAAAAAATAAAACACAGATTCATGGATTCATGGAATCAATAAGCCGTCTCTCCATTTCAAAACAATGTCGGCTTATATTAGAAGAAATATCCGTATGTTTGCTTGCTTTGACTTAGTGAACCTAACACAGGTGAACAGAGCCGGTGGCCGGTGAAATAATTCCCGCTAACCACTGCTAAAAAAACTGAAAATATAAAACAACAGCTACTCACTCAGCACGCGACTGTCCTGCGGTGTTTGTTTACGGTTATGTTATTTTTAGTTCAAAATCGATCTTCGCTTTTCTCGCTTTTTTCTGACTTTTCTATGGTACGAGCACTAATTGTTCAGCTTCATTTCATTTTATATTTTGCTGTGACCAAAATTAAACTCGAATCGGTCCACAAATGCTAATAGATCTTCTTACAAACGACACGCCAGTTGGAGCTTGCTGGATGTAGTCAATTTCAATTCAACGCCGATAAAAACAAACAGCCGCCGAAATAGATCACTTTCAACTTCAAAATTTAGGATGAAATCGTGGAGTTAATTGGAGTCAATTAGGTTTTTGAGAAAGTTTATGCCTTAAATGACTGGAATTGGGTATTATTTGGCTTTTGACTCGCCTTTTTTGAATCGATCCAACCAATTTAAAATATGCATTACCAATGACTACAAACAGACATGGACGACAACAGTCAAATTACACCACTATAATATTTTTCAACGAGTCCAATCCACTTTAAGAAAAACATTTCCTGGCACATTATTAATAGAGGAATAAGGTACGTATTGTTTTTTTTCCAAGCCTTTACATTAAAGCGAGGAAATCCATGTACAACTTTGACTAAAATACGCGCGTTCTTCGGTTCCACCGGAAGTCATTCACCCGAATTTTACCCAAAGCACGCTGGGAAAATGGTAATATCCTCCTTTGCCCCTTTAATTGAAAAAAAAAAAAAAAGGATTTCACAAAACCCGCGAATCAAACTTAAACAGGCATTGTCTAATATTCAATAGTAAACAAAAAAACAATAGAATTAGCTTCTAATACTGTCTATTTGTCTAATATCTATTTCACGGGTTATGTGAAACTACTCTAATACCTTCATATTAATTTAATATTTTTATACACGGTGTTGTGTACATTTTAGTTTGATACCACATTTACATAACAGTCTTAGTTCCAGTTACCATTTGTTAAAGGCCCACCTTCACTCAAAAGACGTTAATAAAATACAAAAAAAAAAAAAAAAAAAAAACCAAAAGACGTTGCGGTCGTTTGCTTTTGTTTTGAAATGCTCCATTGTTCATACGCGTTACCTCATTGGTTTCACGCATTCAAGCGTGAATTTCGTGTTACACGAAATTCAGCACAGAAAGTGATCACGGCGCGCACAGCATTTTGGGTGAATGTGAGCCTTTAAATAGAACACAAGTTAACTTACTGTCTTGATCTGTGATGACAATGATAGCTTCACTTGTATTTCCATTTCCCTTTGACGTACTAGCAAACACTGTAATGCTGTAGTTTGTGTATTCATTGAGTCCCGTCAGATTTGCTTGAGTTATTGGAGCATCCACTACTTGGGATACTGGGCTGCCATTAGGTAACGCTCTGTAAGTAACTGTGTAACTCAGTATAATACCATTTTGATCAGCTGGTGGAACATCATCCCAGTCAACAAAAATACTGGTAGAACTTGTGTTGTGTCCTACGACATTAGCTGGAGGAGCATTGGGCTCTAGAAAAAAGAAGAAAAAAGAAAAGCAATATATTAAGTAAAATAACGAAAAAAAAATAGAAGAATTCAAAAAATAAAACAAAATAAGAAAGTAATGAAAAGTATTTGTAAACCAAAAGAATAAGAAAAAATGGCAAGGATTTATAAGCCAAAACATCAAGAAGAAAAAGAAACGTATTTTTCAACCTTATACTACTGGCTGAGAAATTTCTGAAATCGGAATGGCTAAGGCGAGCTGTATTTCAGCCCATTTTGAAATACCTACATGTACAAAATTACAGTTGTCATGGCAACGCAAGGGACGGCTTTGTCTTGTTGTTGAAAGAATGGCGAACAGCTTTTCTGAATTTAACGACAGTGAAATACAATAATTGAAGGAAAGTTAAGAAATTGCCAACATAAAAAAGGTACGAAGACCTTTTATATCCTTGTACAATCAAGCTGGGTTGAAAGGAAAGGATACAATGCGGATATTTTTAGCTACGACAACAGACAAGTCGACGAGCAAATGAAGTAGTTCTTCGCTGAAGAGAGAAAGTCGGAATTGGAGTCAGACACTTTGCTTTTAGTAACTATCGTACTTGTCCGCCATCTAGACGAAGTGGACAGCAGTGTTTCTAGTTTTGAGGACAGATGAAACCATAAAAAGTGGGAAAATGCTCAAAGTTTCATCGAAAACTCGCTCACGCGAAAGTTTTCCGTCTAAAAAGTACTGATCTCAAAGATATAGGTTTGTTGCGGTCTAACGAGCTCTTTGTTGGCTTGGAGATTAGTCACCAAAGTTTCTAATAACTATTAAAATGAAAAGATGAAGCAGAGATGGCGAGTTGTCGCTGTGTTGAAGAAAATTATCTTGAAGAAATCTTTGGTCCCGCATCGACGATCACACGTGTGATCTTTAGAAAAAACAAAAATTTCTCAGCCTTGTGATATAAACAAATAATACAATGATTTCCACAGGGAATTGGGGTTAAATAACCCTAGAAACCATTGCATTGTATTACCTGTACAAATTAAAAAAAAAGAAAAGTACTCAGTGTTTTCTAAAAGGAAACAATAAAAGAAAAGGACCATGAAAAACAAATAAATATACAATCTTGAAAAACGTCGGGCCGTCGTTATTCAAGTTTCCAGGGGTGTTGTGCGCTCCGAAATGTCTCAAATTGTTCACACATATAAATAATCTTTTTGTCTTGATTTATCTCAATGTCTAGAAGTACGCAGTGGAAATTAGTTGAGCATGGACGAAGGTTCTTCTCTGGGCCAACCTAGTTGCTAGATCGCTGTGGAATCAAGCAAGAAGTTATCAAATTTTCCTCGCTTCTAGCACCGTTCTGGTATTTTTGAACGCTCTAACTTGAGTTTGTTGTGGTTATATGCCTGATTTGGGAAGCGTTCACCTAAATACCGACGTCGCTTCTTCGCGATGTTCTAGCGATATCGCTGTAGCTCCCATAGCAATAATTCACTGACCGGATTTGACTGGATCATCCTTGATGTCTCATTGCAAGGATTCAGTAAAAGTAGGATTTTTGTGACAATTATGATCTTTGTATTTTTTTAGTAATGCTCCACATAAGAACGATAGCAAACTTCATTGTTCTGCGGCATTGGCTCTTTCCCACATAGAATATCTTTGATTTCAAGAATAGAGGAGGAGCTGATGGTTAATAATTATATTTCACTATAAAAATAAAGAAAATCTATTTGCGTCAAATAAATTTTAGGAAATGTTGGTGCTTAACCGATCAGAATAGCAGAAGCTAATAATTTTGCCTCTTTGATGAAGTTCCCAAATACAATATCTTTTAAAAATTGCATGTTGTGCGATTGGGTCTCAAATTACTTGAAACCTTAAAAAAAATTAGACAAAATGCACCTTGAACCTTACCTTTTTAGCGGTTTTTGAGTCTAGGTCAATGAGATCACTAGTTGAAACAATGAAAAATGTTGACATTCCATAATGCATTGCCGTTCAGCACTATCCTTCTTATGCGGATCATTACTTAAAAAAGATCTAGTTCTCATTATGTTATTATCTGGCATTTGACCTTTCTGAGTTCACACCACGGCAGAATTGAAGGATGTTGCCCAATTCCACGGCGACGGAGTTAATTTGATTTATTTCGCCCGACGTTTTTCAAGATTCTCAGCCTGCGTGACATATTTTGTGACAATGCCCCTTTAATTTTAAACACGAAGTTCCGGTACAAAAGGCTCAGCTCCTCCCCCCATTTAACATCTTTTGGGTTTGAAATGCAAATTAAGGCGTCTTTTAGTCACAAAACGAGTCATCCAAAATGCACTGCGCGCTCAAACGGTGAAATCCGCCATTTTCGATGCCATCGAAATTACCGAACATTGCATAGTGAATCGGAATCTTACTGCATCGTCCCAAGTTGTGTAATTGAAAGTTTGTAACTGTTATCGTAGCTTTTGAATTATTAGTCTATCGGTTTGAACGATTTTTCGTAGTTTTGCGCTACCGGTGGACAAGGTTTTGACATCCAATGTCGATGGTCTTATGGCCTCACGGTTTCCCAAACGTGGTATGGACGGTCGAAGGCGCCAGGAAATGCAAAGAAAACTATTCTTCGCGAATCTACTTTCGACCTTTGGAATGCGAGCAAAAGTGAGGTTGGAATCGTACGGCTAACCCATAGCCAGTTCGCCGAATTGTTGTTGTTAAAGAATGTACAACAGTAATCACTTGCATCCGGCCGTGAGACAATGGCCGGGATTATGAAACAGCAAACGCTTTTGGTCACGCCCCACGTATAACGTCATACCGAATCTCCCGTATGTAAACAAAAAACAAAGGTGTGGCTGACTAGGGTCCTATTAAATATAATTTGCTTCAAAAATCTAATTAAACCAAGATTTTACCAATTAGCAAAAAAAGAAATAGAAGTTCACAAAGACTTGTGATATAACTTTCATGAAGTTTTTCCAAATTGTGTTAGCAATGGTCTTAGTAATGACGTATGTTATTTGTCAGTTGTTTATGCTTCAGTGGTTGATTGACGACTGGAGGTGAGAATGGCCAGGCCAGGCCAGGCTCCTTTTATAACGGAACTTCGTGTTTAAAAAGAGTGATTTCACAAAACCCGCGAATCAAACTTAAACAGTCATTGTCTAATATTCAAAAGTAAACAAAAGAAAACAATGGAATTAGCGTCTTATACTGTCTATTTGTCTAATGTCTATTTCACGGGTTATGTGAAACCACTCTAATACCTTCACATTAATTATTTTTATACATGGTGTTGTGTACATTTTAGTTTGATACGACATTTACATAACTGTCTTAGTTCCAGTTACCATCAGTTAAATATAATGGAGCACAAGTTAACTTACTGTCTTGATCTGTGATGACAATGATAGCTTCACTTGTATTTCCATTTCCCTTTGAAGTACTAGCAAACACTGTAATGCTGTAGTTTGTGTATTCATTGAGTCCCGTCAGATTTGCTTGAGTTATTGGAGCATCCACTACTTGGGGTACTGGGCTGTCATTAGGTAACGCTGTGTAAGTAACTGTGTATCTCAGTATAATACCATTTTGATCAGCTGGTGGAACATCATCCCAGTCAACAAAAATACTGGTAGAACTTGTGTTGTGTCCTGCAACATTAGCTGGAGGAGCACTGGGCTCTAGAAAAAAGAAGAAAAAAGAAAAGCAATTTATTAACTAAAATGACAAGAAGAAAAATAGAAGAATTCATAAACTAAAACAAAATAAGAAGGTAATGAAAACCATTTGTAAACCAAAAAGGCTCCTAAGAGCCAACCCGTGAATAAGAAATAGTAATTTGCTGCTGGTTTTAAAATTTTAATTTGTTAATTTTTTATCTTGTCAATTTTTATCTTGTCAATATAGATTTTTAGTTAGGCCCAAATCGCACCACAGGAAACCCAAGCGTAATGTTTGCATATTAATGATATTTGAAAATATAAGACATTGTATGGAATTTCGAATTCAACAACATGTGGTGTGCAAGCGCTATGATTTTGTCCCTGCTACATGTCCCCGCTACACTCCTGCTACACTCCTGCTACATGTCCCTCAGTGTGTACTACACAAATTTTTGTCGCTGCTAAATGTCGCTGCGACATGTCGCTGCTACATGACCCCTCGTGTCTGACCACCTTTAAGTATTTAAATCTCTAAAGGGCTCCAGGCAAGAACATCGTAAATGACTTTTTGTCCACCCTAGCTAAAATTTGGTGTTTTTGGCTTTAAAAAACACCGCCCTTTCAGTTCGGGTCCAATTAATACAAATCCAGTTAGGGAAAAAATTGTTTAGCCTAAGATATCCTGAATTAATTTTTCAGGATGAATTTTAATGTCTTTTCTGAAGTGCACAAAAAGTTACTTAGGTTGTTCTTGCCCATAGCCCTTCAGTTTTTTTATATTTGAGCTTGAAATATTCATTTGCTTGATTGGAGAGAGGTATCCCATTTAACTGTTGTGTAAATTTCCTTAGTTTTGAACAAACAACCGTTAGAATGATCTTGAGCAGTGTAACATAGGCAATGTTTCTACAATGTACATTGTAATGATGAAATTCTTTAATCAAAATAGAAATTAACAACATGTCAGAGTTTTATTCGTTTTAAATTATCTGACTATATTGTTACTGTTTTCCCATTATTAGGATCAGACGTTTCAATTACAAATGTTTTGGCAAAGATGTAAATATAGTTTCTGTTTTCCATTTAGAATCTCTTTAACAGGATTTTTTCAATTTAAAATATTCTTATCTTATTGGAACTATTTGTTTATGGCAATAGACTATTTAAGTTATAAATACTTTAAGTGGCCAATTTTCTATTAATGTTGTTATTGTAACTCATAAATTACTTACATTTTGCTGTACAGTAGGTTTACATTTGTCAAATTAAAGTCTTAAGAGATTTAATTCAGCATTGATGTTGTTCTTGGTGTCAGGTTACAAATTGGTTGGTTGGGAAGAAGGGCATTGTGTAACGGGAGGCGCCAGTAGCTTTTAATCGTGCTTATGTACCGCGGAAATTTAATGTAATATGAAGCCTGGAAACCTAGAATTTCTGTGCAATATAAAGCCTGATAACTTCACGTACCGTGGAATTTCAATGCAAAATAAAGCCTGGGAACTTCACGTACCATGAGATTTCAATGCAATAAAAGGCTTGGAAACTTAACGTACCGTGGAATTTCACTGCAAAATAAAGCCTGGAAACTTCACGTACCATGGGATTTCAATGCAATAAAAGGCTTGGAAACTTAACGTACCGTGGAATTTCAATGCAAAATAAAGCCTGGAAACTTCACGTACCATGGGATTTCAATGCAATATAAAGCTTGGAAACTTAACGTACCGTGGAATTTCAATGCAGTATAAAGGAGGAGACTTAACGTACCGTGGAATTTCAATGCAGTATAAAGCCTGGAAACTTCACGTACCGTCAAATTCCGAAAAGGAAACCTGAGTGACGCGTTTCGTATCGAACTTTTTCTAATGACAAAAAATCGTTTTCGAAGACCGAGAAGAAAATGCTCAACTTGATCTAATGTGCCTGGTATACGGTACGCCATTATTCTTAACAAGTCTGGAAAAATAAGGAAACTTCCGGACCTTGACACGCCGCATTTCAATGACGTGTCAGGGTATCGGATTTTCCATGTCTCGGAAAAAGTTCGACTCGGAGAGAATACGGGTCCTGACACTCGATGCACACGCCGCGTGTCTTGAACACGGTACCTCCGGATTCGCCCGTATTCTTCAAGAATACGGGTTCGTATTGGGTAATTTCAGGACCATGACACACGCTATTTTACGCAGTGTAAGCGTGGTAGGAATTCCAATTAATTTCACTCTTTTCGGCCTTGGGTGCAAAAATTCACTTCTTGGCAAATTCACCGCCGATAGAAGATGTAAACAATGCACGTGTCTTGCGATACGTTTCTTCTGAGTTTCGCTTGCGGTTCTTGCGCTAGTGAATGTTTTTTCGGGCGAAAATAACCTTAAAGCGATCACTTTTTCATTTTTTTTGCTTTTCTATGTTTCAGATACAGAGGAATAAAAACTGGATATATTTTCGTGTGTCTGATTGCGAGATGTTTTATGAAATAGCTGCCGCGTTGTGCGTCACTGGAAAGGTTTGGAATTACTTTTTACATTACGCAAATTGCAACATTTTTACCTCAACTGAAAAAATATATTTCAAAGGGCTAAATTTGTTTCTCTCCTCCTAAATTATTACTTCTGTCGTTAACTTTGACTAAATTGATAAGTTTCATTCAAAAAATTTATTATAATAATGGCGGAAATACTTCCAGCAAAACTTTCAAATCGAAAACTTGTTTTGACCCCGGGTCCGGACCAGTCAAAACGAACTGAAAGATTCATGGCTTCGAAAGGCCACGTCAGTTGGAAAGGCTACATCAGTTGCATCCACTTCAAAACAGCTAGATACAAGATTTAGCTAAAAGCAATAGCAACCATCGGGAAACTCTGATATACGGCCTTTTTTTCAACGGTAAGTAGATAAATAAAGTAGGCATCGATTTGTATTTTTCAGTACTCTAGTCTTTTGACACAGTGGGCACGCTATTTTAATAACTTGCGTGCGATCTCGCACGCTAAGTGTGCTATGTCTTCTTGTTTTAGAAGGTTAACGCGCTTCTTTGTTAGACTGCTCACACTATCCAAATACTCCCTGTCAACAAATCGTGAAATAACGTGCATGTAAATTCCCAAGACATTTTTTTTTCCAATACGCCTAATACAACGACGCCCAAGTATACGCTGCCACAGCGTCTTGTTCCACAGAGATCCAGCAACTACGTTAGCCCGGAGAAGAACCTTTGTCCTTGTTCAACTAATTTCCAGCGTACTTCTAGACATTACCATGTCGAAAGGATAGCACAAAACTGCTTGAAAACCCGCCGAAAGCGTCGTCGAAACGAAAGTCGCGCATAGATGCATGCTCAAGTCGGCTTGCCATCACTTTGTTTTGATTGGATGTCGAGGCTCTCCCGAGACTGCCGACGGTTTCGTAGTCGATTTTCTTCCGCTCTTGATTGGTTCTCAAACAATTCATTGTTACTTTCAGAAAACCGACACAGACAATTCTACACGATCAGTTAACTGCCTGCCGACAGCAATGGCAAGAAAAAAAATTAGAACACTTAAAAAAATAAAATAAAATAAGAAGGTAATGAAAAGTATTTGAAAACCAAAACAATAAGACGAAAAAAACAAAACAATAAGACTTTTGACGTAGAATCACTCTTTATCAATGTGCCAATAGAAGGTGCCGTACAGGCAACCTTGCGAAAACTAGAGAATGATCCCGGCCTTGCTGACCGCACAACGCTAACACCAACACAGATTGCCGACCTCTTGAATTTCGTTTTGAGATCTACGTATTTCCAGTACGATGGATCGATTTACGAACAAAAAGACGGAGCAGCTATGGCGAGTCCAGTCTCCGCGGTTATAGCAAACATCTACAAGGAAGAATTTGAAGAACAGGCAATAGCAACTTCGCCATATAAACCTAAGATCTGGAAGCGATATGTAGATGACACATTTACCATATTAGATCAAAGCAATGTCGATGGTTTCTTGCAACATCTCAACAACCAACAGCCTACCATTCGTTTTACCATGGAAACAGAGAAAGACAACACTATCCCTTTCCTGGACACGTCAGTTACAAGGGACTCAAACGGCCTTCTCACTACCAGTGTATATAGGAAACCTACTCATACTGATCAATACCTGGCCTATGATTCACACCATCCGCAGTCAGTTAAGCGTGGTATTGTGAAATGTCTGTATGACCGAGCCAAACACCTCATTACTAGGCCATCGGTATTTACTTTGAGAATAGAAAATAAGTTCCGTAAAGGAGTATCAAAGGATTTTGCGTTACCCGATCGCGAATGCAAGTTGAATACATGTATTTCATCGCGTCAAGTCTCGAGGCTGCGATGGGAAAATAATCTTTACTTTGCTGGAGATATAAGTTATGCTAAAGATGGAACGATATATTACAAATAAAGTTTGTGGCAAACATTTAAGATTAATAATAAATTCCCAGGATCCGAGTGTATAATATTTGGATATAACTGCCAGCGTGTCATTTGAACCTTTTACCGCGAGCTGATGCGTAACGCAATATTGCGGTAGCTTATGTTTCAATAAACGCGGTTCGATATAATTTTTTTTAATTGACCGACCTCAAACGTAAAGAAAAAACAGTACATCACTTTTACAATGTCCAGTTCGAAAAAAAAATCAAAATAAAAAAAATCAAAGAACTCCAAATGCAAAACATCGGAGCAGCGCTTTCAAAATTTCCCCTTTTAGATATATTCCTTTGCATTTGCCACGAAAGCCTTGTGCTCTGGTCAGCGGCATTACCAAGAAAAGTTAACAACTGATGGATGGAGCGAGCGAGTGAGCGAGTGAGTGAGTGAACTTGCCACCGTTACCGATGATCCGTTCATTACGCTTCGCGTATTCACGGGTTAAAAACATCTTAGCGTTAAATAAATATGCATGTCTGAAACGAGACATTGGCTGCGGCCGCACTTGGTGAGTTGACTGGGTTATTTTTTTAGTAACCCACTTAAAATAACCCGGTTAAAATAACTCAGTGAAAAGGTGCTTGTAATTAAATAAGCGAGTTTATTTTTCTGAGGGGCCGCACTTCAGAAGGTTGAACTATGAACGGCAAGCGTGCATAGAGGAATGTGTCACCGATCGCTCGGGTGAAATAAACATGCGATGTCACACTCATTGTACTGGATTTTCATTCCGAGGTCGCTGCTTCCGTACTCGAACTTCAACGGTTCTTTTCGGGATGTTCCTCTGAATCAATTGGACTGAAGCTTGGAAATATTATTGCCTATATATTTAAAAACATACCGGGAAGATATCAAACATCTTCATTTGTTCGTTTTGCATTTATATGCAAATGCGCTTGAAACTTTTAAAGAGTGAAAACGTCAAGCAAAACTGCATTTGAATGAAAAGCTGGATCTCTTTATTGCCGAGGAGTTAGTCAGAGCTATTTGCAAGAAATAATATTTTAAGTCCAAGGAAACTTTTTGTGGCAATTTAATGATAATTTGTGAGACCTATGAAATGTTTTGACCGCTTATATTTCAAACATGAAAAACACATGTTAAAAAATGTTTTTACGATTTACTCAAAATCGAACAGTTTAATTTGTTTGAAATTTTTCTATTTTCTGTGCAACGATGTGTAGATTATAACGCATTTATTCGCTTGTCACGGGTAGCCCCAAAATCGAAAGATATTTAGGAAAAACTGTTTTTCGCCATATTTGTTTACCGTTGCTATGGAAACGCTGATTAGCATAAAAAGAGCATCATCCAAAACTATCATCCAAGCCTAATATCTGGTATGAAATTCAGATTTATTGAGCTAAAGTAAGATTATGCATAAGCGCATTCAAAAAGGGAAGTGTGACCCAAAAAAAAAACTACTTCGAGCCACCTTAAATACAAAATAATAAGGGATACACCAAGTACATACCCAGAAGCCCCGGGTAAAACCACTGACAACATATTTATAAAGAAAGCAGAAAGTGTCATTTGACATCGAACTCTTACATGTTTTGTAGATGTTACATTGTACCTGTTAATGATATTACCATAAGACAAAAATAATACATGTAGTTAAAATACTAAATAGATCAGTGATCATGCATATTACTTCACTCTACACACACTTTTTTGAATAGCGTGATAAATTTAAGGGTGCTCTATTTGAGTACTTACTGTCTTGATCTGTGGTCACTTTAGTAGCTGGTTCGCTTATAGTTCCACCCCCTTTTGAAGTACTGGCAAACACTGTGATGCTGTATTCTGTATGTTCATTGAGTCCTGTCAGATTTGCTTGAGTTGTTGGAGCATGCACTACCTTGGTTAGTGGATCGCCTTCTCCCACTCTGTAGGTAACTGTGTAACTCAGTATTATACCATTTCGATCAGCTTCTGGAACATTGCCCCATTGAACCAAAATACTTGTGGAGCTTGTGTTGTGTCCCCGGATATTAACTGGAAAAGCGCTTGGTGCTGTAAAAATGTGAAAGATAACCATAAGAGGTACCATATTGAAAGTTTAAGGTAAAACTAAAACAAAATAACAAAAACAAACCTCAAACCTCCTAACTTGGTTCCTACCTGTAGCTTTATTACGATATATGATATTTTTTTTACTGGTACATGTATATGCATGAATAACTATTGCCCTTGGCTTGTACACTCAACGAGGTAGAAATGCAGGATACAAATAATTTTATATAAAAATTTTAGATTCGACTCACAACTGTAAATGAAGCAAAAAAAAAATCAATACATTTTATTCTCTTTAAAAAGTGATAGATACAATTAGGGTTTTTATTTATTCAAGGTTTTCTTTCTAAAGTATGTGAAGTGTGTCACTGTGAATCAAGTTTAAAAATACTCATTGTAGAAATAACTTCATCTGTTAGCTTTCCTGTTTTAATTGCTGAACATTACCTTTCTTGTTTTTGCAAAATAATGTGAAGTTTTGTTATACAGTTTGTATTTCATTGAATAATTAAAGAAGTATTGTACAAATAATAAAACAAAGAGCTATAAAAATATTTAAAAAAAAACCTTCTTTTTACTAATATTCACTCACAAAGAATTATGTATAGTGAACTTACTGTCTTCATCTGTGATGACAATGATAGGTTCGCTGACATTTCCACTTCCCTTTGCAGTAGAGGCATGCACTGTAATACTGTAGTTTGTGTATTTTTTGAGATCTGCCAGTGTTGTTTGATTTGTTGGAGCACTCACTATTTTGGTTACTAGGCTGCCATTAGGTAACTCCTTGTAGGTGACTGTGTAATTCACTATAATGCCATTTTGGTTGTTTGTTGGAACTTCACCCCATTGAACTGAAATGCTGGTTGAGCTTGTGTTGTATCCCATTACATTAGCTGGGGGAGCATTTGGTGCTGTAAAAAGGATTGAAAACATTTGTCTTTACACAACACAGGTAAGGGAAAAGTCACACATGAGCCAAATAAAGGTGGCCCTTTACTACGGCCAGTTGAGTTAATTAACCCGGTTTCTATATCAGCAGTACTACGTACCCACCACTGAATGGGATACTAGTCCATTAAGGTTACAGTGTACCTTCGGGGGTGTCTCCAGTATAACAGCTCTAGCGTCTTAAGATTACACTTAATATACCTAAACCCAGATATCAAATTAAACCTTATAGAGCTGGCTATCTAAATATGGAAACCATTTAATAATAAAATGAATTGTCGACTTCTTTTACGACGTCTAAATTCGAACGTCCGAATCAGCTTTAAAACGCTATAACTCAAAGCGATTATTGTATTTTGCTAATTTGATATGTTCTCGGGTTTCCGGACACGAAGCGCTAAAAAAACGTGTCGGCGATTTCCCATATTTCATTGCAGTGAAAAGTTACAGAATATTTTCGAAAAAGGGAGAAAAAAAATTGGAATGAGCGCACGGAAATGGCTCTTGACGAAAAAGTTTTCGGAATTGAGAAATTCACCGACACGTTTTTGTTGATTATATGTTAGCCTAGCTTCTGTCCAAATTTGAGGAAAATCGAACAAATTCCCTTTGAGTTGTAGCTCTTTAAAGCGTCCCCAACAAGCGAAAAATGAACTTTGAGAAAACAGCGCTTAAAAAAACATATCGCTTCATAAACAAACTCCGCCCACAAAAGTTATACCGTCTTTCACTATTTTTCGATAATTTTTTTTTGGATGAAAGTTCATTCTGTAAACTTTATTTTGACACCAAAAAAAATTTTCAATAAATTTTCGATCTGAAGGTACACTGTAACCTTAAAGGGTTACCCCAGCATTTTTTTGCTGGTACTCATTTATACACCTGGGTGGAGGTGGAGAGAGATATTGGCTGTGTTTTCACGAGGCGGTTTTTCTCGCTTAACATTCCTGTAAATATATTTTCTTTTGTTAAGACAATAGAAAATTAGAACACAATAGAACGACAATACAATGCCCTTCTTTGTTGTTTAATTGCCGACAAGCTTAAGCGACCTGGTTTGCTCGCTCGTGAAAACACGGCCACTGGCCGTGTTTTCACGAGCGAGCAAACCAGGTCGCTTAAGCTTGTCGGCAATTAAACAACAAAGAAGGGCATTGTATTGTCGTTCTTTTGTGTTCTAATTTTCTATTGTCTTAACAAAAGAAAATATATCTACAGGAATGTTAAGCGAGAAAAACCGCCTCGTGAAAACACAGCCATTATGGAGTAAAATTTCTTGTTATAAGGAAACAACACAATAGACCAATTCGGCTAACGCATTGCTGTACCCAATTCAAACCTTCTGGGAATAAGATTCTTTGTTCACAATATTTCCATATAATTTCCATGTCAATGCTTCATTCATATGGAAATATGACGAACAAAGAGTTCTAATCCCAAAAGGTTTGAATTGGGTACAACAATACGTTAGCCGAATTTGTCTATGGCCGAGACCAGGCCTTGACAACCACCGACCTTCAGATCTGAAGTCCAACCTGCTAACCACTACACCTACTATTATACATATACTTAATATAGGTTGCTAGCTAGTGTCTGTAAGCTACAGGGAGAAATTAGAGAAGCAGCATTACAAACAGCAAGATGAAAGGAATAATGTGGGAGAATGACAGGTGTCTCTTTACAGTAACTAAAAATTAATTATGATAGCTTATCAAGTATATATATTTAATAATGCCTGATTGTTCACATTGCAAGGGTTTTAATACCCCTTCATGTATATGTTGTAGTTTAAAATGATCTTAGGTCAAAATGATTTTAAACTAGTTTGATTTGTGCTTTTCTTTGTCTTAGGATTATGGTAATGAATCTGGAACAAAAGAGAATCAAACTAAACTAGTTTGAAATCATTTTGACCTAAAGAACAAATTGACCTACAACATATATTTTTATATGTACATTGTATAAAACAGTGTCATAAATAACCAAAGAAAGTGGCTATATAACTGTACTTGTATGAGCTACAGTTGTATTCAAACAAATCAAACAAATTAAGGTCAAACACCCCATGTAGATGTTTAATATAGAACTCTAGCTATAGTCACCAATGGGGTTATTGGTGAGAAAAGACCATAGGGATGAAAAAAATAGGGATTTGGGCAAAACAAAATTCCAAAAATCCCATAAAATGCTCAATATTTCCATACATAATTTTCCTGTTCTTACAATATGTCTACATTAGACTTAATTTAGTTCCACAGTAAAAGCTATCATGCACAAAAAAGTGGCCATTACTGTAGAATAATGCAGATCAATGTTTCACACAAAATGGACAGCTATTGTCCATGGCCAAAAGCTGTCCATTTTGTGTGAAACATTGATCTGCATTATTCTACAGTAAAAGCTATGCACAAAAAAGTGGCCATTACCATAGAATATAATGCAGATCAATGTTTCACACAAAATGGACAGCTTTTGGCCATAGACAAAACCATCAGTATACCCCCCCCCCCCCACCCCCGCACATCTTTTAATCAATGTGTACCTTCTTCATGCGTAGCTGTAGTCAGTACAGAGCTTGCACTGCTTTGACCGACTTTGTTAGTTGCAAACACCCTAATGTAGTATGTCCTTCCAGGATGGAGGCCTGTAAGCGAAGCACTTGTGAAGGAGTAGGACACCACACATGCACTACTTGACAATCCTTGACAAGTACCAGGTCCAAAGTTCTGATTATCTGTACTGATCTCCACAGTATAGTTAAGAATGTCACTGTGTCCATCAAATCCAGCTGTCCAGGAGATATTCACCACTCGTGAGCTCTGGGAGACAACTATCACATTCTCTGGTGGGCTTGGTACCACTGTAAAGTACAATTAAAAAAAAAACATTTTTTTAATCAGTTGACAACCCAAGAGACAATTGAAGAAATCCAGGCAGGAATGTCTTAATCTTAACATTAATTTTGTACTGAGGACCACTTTCTTGACACATTTTGAAACATTTCCATGGGTTTTTGGGAGACATGGCAAAGAGCTTCTTTTTTTTGTCAAATATTGATTGGTGTTAATGAAAGAGATCCAATAATGAAAAAAAAAAAAAACATTTGCAAAGGGAAAAGGCACCCTGGGTAACTTTCAGGAGACAATTTTATTTTTTGATTGAGTACAGGATTTTTCAATGGCATGGTTGGAATTCTTTCAATTTAATTGATATCCACTATTTAGAAGTCCTATAGCACCTTTCCATGCCAATAATTAAAATTACCCCAAAAGTCACTCAGGATATTTCTGGTTAGATCAAGCCCTTCATTTAATTTTTAAGGCTCCTATGAGCCAACTTATGAATACAAAACACTCTAACTAAAATATTCTGTACACCTTTGGACCCTCCCCACTCCTAGGCATTTTGTTCAACTTACCCTCTCGTACCCCACCCCCCCCCCACCCCCTGTGTCCAACTCCCCATCCTCCCCTCCCTGCAATGCTGTCCCCATGGATAAGGCAGGTGACCATTAACAATAACATAATAATATAAATTTAGAGCATTTACAAAGACTCATTCCCCACAAATGCTCTTAAACTAAAAAGTAACCTAGCAACATAAATCCTAAAATTCCTATGAGAAGAAAACTATAAACTAAAAACTGTATTGACTGTAATGCTACTATAATACTGTATAATAGTACTGCTATGATACAACAATAATATGCAAGAATAATAAAATTAAAAATCACAAAAATTAATTGAAAAGATAGGTTTTAAGTTGTGACTTAAAAGTGTAAGCAGATTTTTTGCGAAGGTGTAAAGGAAGCAAGTTCCATAACATGGCGGAGGCAACAGAAAAAGGTCTATCCCCGTATGATTTAGTTAAACATTTGGAACCGACAAGTAATTACAGCTATAAGACCTTAAAGATCTACATGTAGATGGCTGGTATTGAGAAATTAGTTTAGATATATAAACAGGAGACTGTACAATTTAACGCCTTAAATGCCAACAAAAGTATTTTGAAACTAATAGGCTTGTGAATCGGAAGCCAGTGCAAGTAACAAAGTATAGGGGTGATTATGTTCATGTTTCTCAGATCTGGTTACCAGCATATTTTACATATTGCGGGCTCAATGTTCACTAGCCCTTCCCACTCCTAGGGATTTTGTTCCAACGACCCTCCCCCCATCCCTGCATCTAACTCCTTACCCTCCCCTCCCTCCAATGCTGTCACCATGGCAGGTGACTATTACATATCGCGAGCTTAATGTTTACTGACCCTCCCCTCTCATAGGCATTCAACGGGGTTCGAACCGTGACCTCGCGATACTGGTGCGATGATCTACCAACTGAGCTATGAAGCCACTGACATTGGCAGCAGGTCAGTTGTAGGCTGGTTCATATGTTCTCGTGAAAGGAGTAAGTGTGAAATGATATATATATGAAATAAATCATATATGAACTGTGGAAATGAAATCAAATGAAGAATGATCCTCGCAGTTGTGCCCGCAATTTAAGCAATTGCGAAAAGCCTGAAAAAAAGTCAGGACTTCAACAGGGTTCGAACCCATGACCTCTCAATACCGGTGCAATGCTCTACCAACTGAGCTATGAAGCCACTTGTACAATTCACAGAATAGTTTAACAACAACAACAACACATCTTTATTCAAGATGGCGACCTGTGTAAGCACATGGTCCCAGCATGCAATGCGCAAGGCAAACATGATTGACAAAGGTAGAGAATGGCCTAACCCTACACCTCCCTTCCTAGTACCGAATAATCTATTGAAACTGAATAACAAAGATAATCAATCTAACGTCCATCAAACATTATCGTATCCAAAGTCTTAATCTGACGATAAAATGTGGAGGCAAAGGTTTACAGCTCTAACAATTAAAGTCTCTCAAATGCTAATGTTTTAATAGGGCCTAACCCAAACAGAAACGGTATTATTGGGATAACTGCCCTGAACAGAGTCAAACACTTAGCGTCCATAGTAAACTACAAGTCCAACCGGTTAGGAGGTCTGACTATCCTTCCAGAACGTGTTTGAGTCAGTGCTGATTCTCTGCAAACAGGCTGCTTTTGGCAAGCTTCTGAGGTAACACCGGGGAAGTGAAATGCACCTGCTGAATGTCCTTCCGAGTCATGAACAGGTAGATCACTGGCAGAGCTAGTGAGGGTGGCTTGGTTATCTGCGATGACAGGGGTAGATTGGCTTCCAGTTTTGACAAGGGCAGATCTGTTACGACGTACTGTGCCTTTCTCTGTTTCAATGAGGTAGGACCGGGGATGCTGGGTATGTCCTTGTACTTTCCCTAGTCTATCTTGATCTCTGATCCATACTGATTCACCGGTTGTCAAATCCGGAAGTTCCTGTACTTGATGCCGGTAGTCAAAGTTTTTCTTCTGGTTAGATCTGTAAATCTCTTCTTTCTTCGCAACTTCTTCACGCTCTCTGAGTAGATTTCTGGGAACCAAGGTACCAGGGAGTACAGGGAGCTGGGTTCGCAGTCTTCTCCCCATTAACAGCTCACTAGGTGAGAGGCCATTTTGCAAGGGAGTGGATCTGTAGGTGAGCAGCGCAAGGTAGGGGTCTTCATTCTTCTTTAACAGTCCCTTGGCAGTCCTTACAGCCCTTTCGACCTCTCCATTGGCTTGAGGGTATCTGGGTGAGCTGGTAAGGTGGACAAACCCATAACTGGCAGCGAATTCTTGGAAGGATTCTGCACTAAAGCATGGCCCATTATCTGAAATCACTATGTCTGGTATTCCATGGGTTGCATATAGCTCTTTGGATGCTGTGACCACACTCTCTGCAGTTTGTGTTTTGAGATGCTTGATTTCAATCCATCTTGAGTAGTAATCAACTGTGATGAGGTATGTTCGTCCCCCATGATCAAACAGATCCATGCTTACTCTCTCCCAAGGACGACTAGGGAAAGAGGAAGGCATCAAGGGTTCCTTAGGTTCTGGTAGTTCCTTTGCACATGTGAAGCACGATTTGATCAGGTCTTCGATTGCTCCGGATAGCCCTGGCCACCAAACTGACATACGAGCTCTGGCACGACATTTGTTAATGCCAAGATGGCCACGATGGATGCAATCTAGGACTTCCAGTCTAAGAACTCGTGGGATTACAATGCGTTCATCATAGAGGAGGAGATCATCAACGACTGCCAGGTGGGCTCTGTGTTCCCAGTATGGACGGAGTAAAGGCTGTTGTGGCATGTACAGTGGCCATCCCTCTTGACAAAATCTTCTGACTTGTGTACATTCCTCATCACTTTTCTGGGCATTTCTGATCTCCTGAAGACGTTGGGCACTGGCAGGAAGACTGCCCGTTGCGCAGCTGGCAAAGGTTTCAACTTCTTCAATAAACTGGATGTCCAAAGCTTCTGGGGTACATGAAGGGGCACGTGAGAGTGCATCAGCAGAAATTTGACGTTTTCCAGGGACGTGGAGGACGTCAGGGTTGTACCTCATCATCCTGAGACGGAAGCGTAGTATCCGGGGTGGCATCTTAGATAGTGCAGTTGTGGTCAGAAGGGGTACAAGGGGCTTGTGATCTGTTTCTAAAGTGAAGCTGAGTCCAAGCACATATTCTTCAAGGCGTTCACATGCCCAGACTGAGGCAAGAGCCTCTTTCTCGACAACGGCATAGTTCTTTTCAGCATCAGTGAGGGATCTTGAGATGTAGCAGATGGGACGGCGCTGTCCATTGTCTTGAGCCTGAAGGAGAACTGCTCCAAGCCCAGTTGATGAGGCATCCGCTGCAATGAATGTTTGACGACGAGGGTCATAGTGTGCAAGGACTTCGGGTGATACAAGGATCTCTTTAACTCGCTGAAAGGCCGTTTGCTGAGCCTCTCCCCAGTACCATGTAGTTTCCTTGCGAAGCAGTTGGCGCAAGGGTTCATTTAGGTCAGCCAGTCCTGGAATGAACTTGCCCAACTGGTTTACCATCCCCATGAACCTCTGCAGCTCAGTTGTATTAGACGGGGCTGGGAACTGGGCAATGGCTTTTGTTTTATCTGGATCGGCATGAACTCCTTGAGCATCAACAATGTGCCCCAGGAACCTGATTCTTCCTTGAGAGAACTCGCACTTCTGTACGTTCAGTGTCAGGCCAGCTTCTTGGAGACGGAACATAACAGCCCGGACACGTACGTCATGTTCCATTTGATTCCTACCATGGATGAGGATGTCATCCATCCGGCATATCACCCCGTCAAGACCCTCCAGGATAGCTGACATGGTCCGCTGGAATATCTCGGGCGCAGAACTGATTCCAAAGGGCAATCTGTTAAAGCAGTAGCGGCCGAATGGCGTGATGAAAGTTGTTAGTAGCTTTGAATCTTCATCCAAAGGGATTTGCCAAAACCCACTGTTAGCATCTAGTTTTGTGAACACTCTACTTTCTCCTAGCATGGCAAGGCTTTCATCAACTGAGCCCATGGGATGAATTTCACGTTTGACGGCCTTGTTCAGGGGCGTTAAGTCTACACAGATCCGCACTCGGCCATTGGCTTTTAGTACAGGAACAATACCAGAGCACCACTCTGTGGGGGCAGTGACTGGGGAAATGACCCCTTGTCGTAACATTGAGTCAATTTCATTCTTTACTTTGGGTAGCAATGGATGTGGGATCCTCCTTGGAGTGTAGAGACACGCTGGCTCGACTTCTGGATTGAGCTTGATTCGGTATTCGGTTTTCAGTTTTCCCAGGCCTGTGAAGAGTTGAGGGAATTCTTCTTTGAAATCAGCAGGCTGAGTAACCACCTCTCCGATACGAGCAATCAAACCCAGGTCAACACAAGCTTTCTTACTGAGGAGGGAATACAGCTGATCCTTGAGAACATAGACTGGTTCGGTTATCTTGTGACCTTTGCACTCCAACGAGGCGTTAAAGGATCTGCTGGGTATTTGATAACTGCTTGTCTTTAAGCCATGGTTCCCTGTCACTGACAATGGAAACTGCCGCTCCGGTATCCAATTTGAAGCGTGTGTCGTGGCCATCCACCTTGACAACGGCAGTCCAGAAGTCTCCTTTACCATTATAGACTTCACCGAGGAAGGGAACGTCGACTTCTTCGGGATCTGTAACTTCGTTAACGGTCGTTCGCTTCGCCGGCTGCTTTCTAGAGAGACAAACAGTGTGAAAGTGACCTTGTTTATGGCAGTTGTTGCAGGTTACATCTTTTGCAGGGCATAATTCCCGTCTGTGCTGCTGTCGACCGCACCAAATGCATTTTCTCTCGGACTTTGGTTGGGTTTCGTTTGCCTTTGTTGATTTTTTGTCAGGCTTGTGCTTCTCCACCAAATTAACGCCAGACGAATGGGAGGCTGAACTAGAGTCAGAATTTCCTCGAATGAGGTCCCTACTCTGCTTTCTTGCTTCAGATTGACGACTCATTTGTACGGCCTGTTCGAGGGTTAAGTCCGCTTTCGCTTGAAGACGATCTGACAGTGTGTCGTCAAGAACCCCCACAACAATGCGGTCACGAATAAGGCCGTCTTTCAGAGAACCGTACTCACAGTCTTCTGCAAGCCTGTATAAATCTTGAATGAAAGCATCCACTGACTCACCAAGTAACTGGTGCCGTTTGTTAAAACGGGCTCTTTGTACTATCAAATTGCGGCGAACATCGAAGTAACCGTTGAGGGCGGTGCGAACTTCGTCGTACGTAGCTTTGTTTTCGTCGATTCGGAGAGTGGCTAGAATGTCGTCTGCACAGTCTCCCATGGCATACAGGAAGGTGCTCACTTGCTCGTGTTCGGGTTTATTCTTGAGTCCGGAAGCGATTCTGTAGCGTTCGAAGCGACGGCTCCATTTCATCCAGCACTCCGCTTGTTTTGGTCCGTTCGCGCCATCGAACTTCGCAGGGAGTGGAAGTTGACTCGGCTGTTGCGGATTAATTTCGTTCTCTTGTGCTCCCGAAGGCAACCCTGAGGTTTCTTGGTGTGATTCTGCTTCTGTGTCGGGCATTTTGAGGGTCAAGGACCGCTGCCACCATGTACAATTCACAGAATAGTTTAACAACAACAACAACACATTGTGCTTACACAGCACATGTGTGTAAGCATGTGCTTACACAGGTCGCCATCTTGAATAAAGATGTGTTGTTGTTGTTGTTAAACTATTCTGTGAATTGTACATGGTGGCAGCGGTCCTTGACCCTCAAAATGCCCGACACAGAAGCAGAATCACACCAAGAAACCTCAGGGTTGCCTTCGGGAGCACAAGAGAACGAAATTAATCCGCAACAGCCGAGTCAACTTCCACTCCCTGCGAAGTTCGATGGCGCGAACGGACCAAAACAAGCGGAGTGCTGGATGAAATGGAGCCGTCGCTTCGAACGCTACAGAATCGCTTCCGGACTCAAGAATAAACCCGAACACGAGCAAGTGAGCACCTTCCTGTATGCCATGGGAGACTGTGCAGACGACATTCTAGCCACTCTCCGAATCGACGAAAACAAAGCTACGTACGACGAAGTTCGCACCGCCCTCAACGGTTACTTCGATGTTCGCCGCAATTTGATAGTACAAAGAGCCCGTTTTAACAAACGGCACCAGTTACTTGGTGAGTCAGTGGATGCTTTCATTCAAGATTTATACAGGCTTGCAGAAGACTGTGAGTACGGTTCTCTGAAAGACGGCCTTATTCGTGACCGCATTGTTGTGGGGGTTCTTGACGACACACTGTCAGATCGTCTTCAAGCGAAAGCGGACTTAACCCTCGAACAGGCCGTACAAATGAGTCGTCAATCTGAAGCAAGAAAGCAGAGTAGGGACCTCATTCGAGGAAATTCTGACTCTAGTTCAGCCTCCCATTCGTCTGGCGTTAATTTGGTGGAGAAGCACAAGCCTGACAAAAAATCAACAAAGGCAAACGAAACCCAACCAAAGTCCGAGAGAAAATGCATTTGGTGCGGTCGACAGCAGCACAGACGGGAATTATGCCCTGCAAAAGATGTAACCTGCAACAACTGCCATAAACAAGGTCACTTTCACACTGTTTGTCTCTCTAGAAAGCAGCCGGCGAAGCGAACGACCGTTAACGAAGTTACAGATCCCGAAGAAGTCGACGTTCCCTTCCTCGGTGAAGTCTATAATGGTAAAGGAGACTTCTGGACTGCCGTTGTCAAGGTGGATGGCCACGACACACGCTTCAAATTGGATACCGGAGCGGCAGTTTCCATTGTCAGTGACAGGGAACCATGGCTTAAAGACAAGCAGTTATCAAATACCCAGCAGATCCTTTAACGCCTCGTTGGAGTGCAAAGGTCACAAGATAACCGAACCAGTCTATGTTCTCAAGGATCAGCTGTATTCCCTCCTCAGTAAGAAAGCTTGTGTTGACCTGGGTTTGATTGCTCGTATCGGAGAGGTGGTTACTCAGCCTGCTGATTTCAAAGAAGAATTCCCTCAACTCTTCACAGGCCTGGGAAAACTGAAAACCGAATACCGAATCAAGCTCAATCCAGAAGTCGAGCCAGCGTGTCTCTACACTCCAAGGAGGATCCCACATCCATTGCTACCCAAAGTAAAGAATGAAATTGACTCAATGTTACGACAAGGGGTCATTTCCCCAGTCACTGCCCCCACAGAGTGGTGCTCTGGTATTGTTCCTGTACTAAAAGCCAATGGCCGAGTGCGGATCTGTGTAGACTTAACGCCCCTGAACAAGGCCGTCAAACGTGAAATTCATCCCATGGGCTCAGTTGATGAAAGCCTTGCCATGCTAGGAGAAAGTAGAGTGTTCACAAAACTAGATGCTAACAGTGGGTTTTGGCAAATCCCTTTGGATGAAGATTCAAAGCTACTAACAACTTTCATCACGCCATTCGGCCGCTACTGCTTTAACAGATTGCCCTTTGGAATCAGTTCTGCGCCCGAGATATTCCAGCGGACCATGTCAGCTATCCTGGAGGGTCTTGACGGGGTGATATGCCGGATGGATGACATCCTCATCCATGGTAGGAATCAAATGGAACATGACGTACGTGTCCGGGCTGTTATGTTCCGTCTCCAAGAAGCTGGCCTGACACTGAACGTACAGAAGTGCGAGTTCTCTCAAGGAAGAATCAGGTTCCTGGGGCACATTGTTGATGCTCAAGGAGTTCATGCCGATCCAGATAAAACAAAAGCCATTGCCCAGTTCCCAGCCCCGTCTAATACAACTGAGCTGCAGAGGTTCATGGGGATGGTAAACCAGTTGGGCAAGTTCATTCCAGGACTGGCTGACCTAAATGAACCCTTGCGCCAACTGCTTCGCAAGGAAACTACATGGTACTGGGGAGAGGCTCAGCAAACGGCCTTTCAGCGAGTTAAAGAGATCCTTGTATCACCCGAAGTCCTTGCACACTATGACCCTCGTCGTCAAACATTCATTGCAGCGGATGCCTCATCAACTGGGCTTGGAGCAGTTCTCCTTCAGGCTCAAGACAATGGACAGCGCCGTCCCATCTGCTACATCTCAAGATCCCTCACTGATGCTGAAAAGAACTATGCCGTTGTCGAGAAAGAGGCTCTTGCCTCAGTCTGGGCATGTGAACGCCTTGAAGAATATGTGCTTGGACTCAGCTTCACTTTAGAAACAGATCACAAGCCCCTTGTACCCCTTCTGACCACAACTGCACTATCTAAGATGCCACCCCGGATACTACGCTTCCGTCTCAGGATGATGAGGTACAACCCTGACGTCCTCCACGTCCCTGGAAAACGTCAAATTTCTGCTGATGCACTCTCACGTGCCCCTTCATGTACCCCAGAAGCTTCGGACATCCAGTTTATTGAAGAAGTTGAAACCTTTGCCAGCTGCGCAACGGGCAGTCTTCCTGCCAGTGCCCAACGTCTTCAGGAGATCAGAAATGCCCAGAAAAGTGATGAGGAATGTACACAAGTCAGAAGATTTTGTCAAGAGGGATGGCCACTGTACATGCCACAACAGCCTTTACTCCGTCCATACTGGGAACACAGAGCCCACCTGGCAGTCGTTGATGATCTCCTCCTCTATGATGAACGCATTGTAATCCCACGAGTTCTTAGACTGGAAGTCCTAGATTGCATCCATCGTGGCCATCTTGGCATTAACAAATGTCGTGCCAGAGCTCGTATGTCAGTTTGGTGGCCAGGGCTATCCGGAGCAATCGAAGACCTGATCAAATCGTGCTTCACATGTGCAAAGGAACTACCAGAACCTAAGGAACCCTTGATGCCTTCCTCTTTCCCTAGTCGTCCTTGGGAGAGAGTAAGCATGGATCTGTTTGATCATGGGGGACGAACATACCTCATCACAGTTGATTACTACTCAAGATGGATTGAAATCAAGCATCTCAAAACACAAACTGCAGAGAGTGTGGTCACAGCATCCAAAGAGCTATATGCAACCCATGGAATACCAGACATAGTGATTTCAGATAATGGGCCATGCTTTAGTGCAAAATCCTTCCAAGAATTCGCTGCCAGTTATGGGTTTGTCCACCTTACCAGCTCACCCAGATACCCTCAAGCCAATGGAGAGGTCGAAAGGGCTGTAAGGACTGCCAAGGGACTGTTAAAGAAGAATGAAGACCCCTACCTTGCGCTGCTCACCTACAGATCCACTCCCTTGCAAAATGGCCTCTCACCTAGTGAGCTGTTAATGGGGAGAAGACTGCGAACCCAGCTCCCTGTACTCCCTGGTACCTTGGTTCCCAGAAATCTACTCAGAGAGCGTGAAGAAGTTGCGAAGAAAGAAGAGATTTACAGATCTAACCAGAAGAAAAACTTTGACTACCGGCATCAAGTACAGGAACTTCCGGATTTGACAACCGGTGAATCAGTATGGATCAGAGATCAAGATAGACTAGGGAAAGTACAAGGACATACCCAGCATCCCCGGTCCTACCTCATTGAAACAGAGAAAGGCACAGTACGTCGTAACAGATCTGCCCTTGTCAAAACTGGAAGCCAATCTACCCCTGTCATCGCAGATAACCAAGCCACCCTCACTAGCTCTGCCAGTGATCTACCTGTTCATGACTCGGAAGGACATTCAGCAGGTGCATTTCACTTCCCCGGTGTTACCTCAGAAGCTTGCCAAAAGCAGCCTGTTTGCAGAGAATCAGCACTGACTCAAACACGTTCTGGAAGGATAGTCAGACCTCCTAACCGGTTGGACTTGTAGTTTACTATGGACGCTAAGTGTTTGACTCTGTTCAGGGCAGTTATCCCAATAATACCGTTTCTGTTTGGGTTAGGCCCTATTAAAACATTAGCATTTGAGAGACTTTAATTGTTAGAGCTGTAAACCTTTGCCTCCACATTTTATCGTCAGATTAAGACTTTGGATACGATAATGTTTGATGGACGTTAGATTGATTATCTTTGTTATTCAGTTTCAATAGATTATTCGGTACTAGGAAGGGAGGTGTAGGGTTAGGCCATTCTCTACCTTTGTCAATCATGTTTGCCTTGCGCATTGCATGCTGGGACCATGTGCTTACACAGGTCGCCATCTTGAATAAAGATGTGTTGTTGTTGTTGTTAAACTATTCTGTGAATTGTGCTGTGTAAGTGGGTGTGTATTCGTGGGTTCGAATCCCACCGCTGCCACCATGTACAATTCACAGAATAGTTTAACAACAACAACAACACATCTTTATTCAAGATGGCGACCTGTGTAAGCACATGGTCCCAGCATGCAATGCGCAAGGCAAACATGATTGACAAAGGTAGAGAATGGCCTAACCCTACACCACTGACATTGGGAGCAGGTCAATTGTAGGTTCATATGTTCCCGTGAAAGGAGTGAGTGTGAAATGATATAAAAAAAAATATATGAAAACTCTACTTACGTAAATTTTCTATTAAGCCCTCCGGGATGCTTATTGATTTCAAGTGCTTTTAGGGGGGGGGGGGGGGGGGGGGGGCTTAATAGAGGGGGGGGGGGAGGGAAGCTTATTACAATTTAGCAAAACAAAAGCAGTGCACCAGTGCATTTCCCCCAAAGCTTGCGGAGTACTGTGTATATGAATTTCTGCCCCGACTCAGGGAACAGTATAAAAGTACCAGTTACATGTTTACAGTCAGCCACTATATTTTTGATTGTCTGGGTTGTGAAGGAAGGGGGGTTCTTGCTCCAAAAAGGGAGGGCTTATTGAAGAGGGGGGGGGGGCTTATTTGAGAGGGGGGCTTAATAGAGGATTTACGGTAAATATAAAAGCTGTATTTCTTGAACAAACCTGGCTCATTTACATATGTAAACATAATGGTGACTGTTACTCTAAACAACTTAGACTATGATGCAATACCCTAAAATCCTGGTTATTTGCCTTCCACTTATACCCCACCCCCCCCCCCCCCCCATCAGTGTGGTAAAAACAAAACATTATTACAGGGTTGTACTCCCTCCTATATATAAGCACATCATAGTTCCTTAACAGCATCTCTTTACAAACATTTGCACTAAATTAAACAAAACAACGCTTACATGTATTTATCACAATATCTTTTTGCTTCCAAAAACTGTTACAAAGTTGTATAAGCCCTAAGGGATTTAACCAGGATTTTATGGTACTGTCATCAATATAGTTATTGTTGACATTTGTGTTGTTCTATTGCATGCCACTGAGAGAGAAGGGGGGGGGGGGAGGGGGGGGGGGGGGGGAAGGGGGGATTTACTTTGGTAGCAGGTGAAAGGTGTAGGTTGGTTCATTAATAATGTAAAAATAATCTGTTTGATTGGTCTGAGGCTCTCGGCAGAATACCCTCACCCAAAATACCTACCCGCCCAGTTTGTATAATCCTTGTAAAACTTAAAAACAAACCTTGAATGGTAACGGATGCTGTATCAGTTGAATTATCAACTCTGTTGATAACCACACAGGTGTAATTCCCAGTATCATCTGCAACACTTGAGCTGATTGTTAACTGCACTAAGCTTTCATTGAAATGTGTAATATTTCCTCGTGCTGCATTCTCCATTGTACCATTTTGAGATATTACAGTTCCATCTTTTTGCCACAACACTTCAGATGCGGGTGGTGAAGTATTATAGTGGCAAGTCAGCTGTAGATCATTTCCTACCACCACAAACTGATTTGCATCACCATCAATTGTCACTTCTGGTTGAACTGCAATCAAAACAGTATTGAAGTTAAAAAAATAAATATTGTTCAATTCTTTGAATGCCTAATGTTGACAGCAAACTTCAGTTTTAACTATGCAATTCAAAATCCAATTAACAGTTTAAAACTGCTGTCAGAATATTATGTTAGTTAGCTAGTGGATGTCTCAAGGCCTGCATGTTTATATGAATGATATAGAACAATTAATACTTATTCTAGTTTTGTGCAAAGACATTGCAGTGCTAAGTTGATCCTACCACTTACAAGTTTTCGTCTTTCAAATTACACATACAATGGGTTGAAGCTTGTTTGGAATCATCCTAGCACTACAATGTTGCTTTAATGGATGTACAGCATAAACTGAAAGCTAAAATCACTCTGCACAAGTTTGGTTAATTCACCATCTTACATCTAAGAGCTAGAATCATTCTCCAACCTTGTTAACAGACCTTTGGTCCAGAAATGTTTGTTTAAGGTGCTCAAAAGTTCCCACAATACAGGGATGTCAAAAGTTAAAACCAGCTGCCGGTGAAAAACACCACCTACTTTGTCATATAGTCCGGTTACATTGCTTGCCAGTTGTTTAGAGGAGATTGCATTTCAAAAATTATCTCGTTAATTGCAATGACAGACAGCTACTTCAAACTTTTCTGACAACCCTGATAACAGCTAGAGGGTTACTGTATGTGGACACCCTGTATTAAGCTGATGGGGGGGGGGGGGGGGTTCAAAGGTGTCCGCTTAATATCCTTTTCATTATATTTAAGATCTCAATCCACGTTTTTTTCTTTTCTGCTGGTTGTGCACATAATTAAAGGATTTAACCTGTTTAAAACAAAGCATATTATAAAATCATGCAGTGGCATGTGGTTTAACAAGTAATCCATGTGTGCACTTTACTGAGTCAAATGGAATCATGACATTTTTTTAATGTTGGAGTGCCAGGATTTCAGACCATTTGAAAGAGGTCAACTCAGTTAGTTCAAAAGCTGTCCAATTATGACTCTGATCACTTATCCTTGAACATATTAATAATATTATTTTACCAATAGTTTCATAGGATGATTATTGCATTTTGCAAAATTTACTGTGCGATGCGCCTTACTGTAATCATGAGCACCCAACAAACTTCTTATAACACGAGTTAGTCAATCAGAGAGTGTGAATTCAATTTACGGGAATGTCTCCTTGCAAAATAAAGCACAATCAAATGTAATCTTGTTGCTTTGTGTTTATCACAGGAGTGTAAACTAAGTTAGCTACAAAACTTGTAAACAAAAGTTTGTTGGGTGCTCATGGTAAGGTAGGTCCCTGATACTGTATTATAAACTATATTATATATTATAAACTGTATTATAAACTGTATTATATACTGTATTATTGATAAAGCACGCATGTGATGTAAGGTTCATCATAACCGTTTTTATTTTATAAAAGAAATAAAAACACTTATTCCTCGTGCATTGTTGAGTATATATAAGCACTTGGGAATTTTTAAAAACACTCAAGAAGTGCGCACTTCTCTCGTGTTCTTAAAAACTCCTGCGTACTTATATAATTCAATAATGCGCTCGGCGCATTTTTTATTTCTTTAACATAGCTTGTGTTTTATTTTTATCTACATGTACTATGTTTTCGATCAAAATTTTCTTTCTCGACCCTTTGTCTTAGGCTATTGGTAATGAATCTGCCAAAAATGGAAAAAAAAATATTGGTTTAAACATTTTCAAACAAAAGAAAATTTGAATCACAACATAAACACTAATTTCCTTCAACTATTGGGTTGATTGTACTTGCAGGTATTGCTTTAAAGATCCTACATTTGATAGTAGCCTACAGCTGTATTTACTTATATGATTATCAGTTGAGTGAGGCATGAGTGAAGTTTAGCGACAAGGTTTTGCCGTTACAATTACGTTGTTGTCAAGGGCAACTTGCTATGTTTCAAATGCAGGGGGTGCACCTCTAAGGAATGACGTAACTGAAGGGTGACGTAAACAAATTTTAAAAGTGAACAATGCAGACTAGGTCATCTCAGGGGGGCGGGGGTGCGCACCCCCTGCACCCACCCCTAGATCCGCCCCTGAAACAGTAACTTGTCTGTCATTGGACATCATCAGTAACAAAACGTGTTACCATTGGTAACATAGCAAGTTGCCCTTGACAACAAAAAACTGCAAAACCTTGTCGCTAAACTCCACTCTTGCCTCACTCAACTGATAATCATAGTATGAGCCATGTTAGAGAAAGGCTGTAAATGCGAGATTGATGTTTCATACCCATATATCCATGAGACTAGATTCACACATGATGTGCCTGAGCTGATAAGTATATATGACACATATAGTCATGATGTCTTTATAGCTGATGATAAATTTATGCAACACATTGATCCAAAGTGGTGATAAAAATCACTGGAATATGTGAATAAGTGCAGAATTTAAACATGATTGTAATTAAATGTAATTTCTAGTTTGTATTTTTCATTTTGCTACCATTATATTAATATCCTTTATCTTTTAGAGCGGTCTAAAATGCTCAACATTGAGCGACAGACCTATGATATGCGGTAAATAAATAAAATGTTTTGACTGTTATAAAAATAATATTAAAAAGAGAAATATTATTCAAAAATAAACATGTCGATGTATTAGCTTACATATTAAGTTGCATCAAAATATTAATTGAAGTACATGTACAGTTTCATATTAAGGATAATTTCTGTTTCATAAACTTTATAGCTGAAAGTTTCGCTTTCAGATTATCAAAGCAACTTAGCTGAAGCTCAGCTGTCGAACGGAAAACAATAATCGAATAACAAGCTGTAAATAGTTTGAAAATATTCGGAATACTTTCGACTTATAAATACAACAATTTATCATATATGACAATGCACCTGTAAGAACATGCATGAGCATTAATGAAATCGTGCGTATCATTTTTTTTACAACTCTTTATGACAGTGGAGAGCAGTTAAGTATAAAGTATGGTTTGAAAATAACCAAAGTTTATGGAAACTGTCTTGTAGCGGTGTTGAAGCCGTTAATCACCCATCCATAAGGAAGTCATAAATAGAAATATTGAATTATACCGTGAGAAATTATAGAAATACGGCAGAATCGATCGGCTGAAAACATTGTACGTTTCAGCGCTTTCATGCATCGCGCCCGTACATGTTCAATTTCTTTCAAACAACGATTTTTAGAACTCTCAGACAAGAATACAAGCATACAGAGATATGAAATGGCTTATAATTATGTTGAGGTATGTAACACGAAAGAAGCCGATTGCATGTAAATACACAGTCTCGTTCAATTATTTCCGCTTTGGAATCAACAACTAAAACTCTTAGTTTCAAAATTAAGAAGAGTGTTTTACCTGCTTTAACAGACGAACACAGTGCCAACAGCAATAAGATTAAAAACCACAGAGTAAGATGAATTTTGGGGACAATTCCTCTTGTAAATAGTTCGTCCATATTTCGGAAGCATAGCTTCTTGCTTGTCGAAAGCACTACCAAAAATTGGATCCTTACCCCTCCCCTGAGCGGAAACCGAAAGCGAGGGCCGTAAGTGCTTCATGTTGTGAGGTCACGACACAAAATAAACAGAATAAATTAAGTCACTGTCTACTGCTCCACGCTACAAAACGCACACAACTTTGTCGCAAACTCGTTTAAATTTCGACCGAAACAACTTTCCTGAGTTTCTTCAATTTTATGACTATCAGGATAAAAGGACTGAAAGGCTTAAAAACGAAATCGCTTCAAACAAGAGTCATTAATTGCCAGGGATACAAAAACATAAGCAAATATCACAGTGAGAGAGACAGTTCGAGATCACGGTTGACGTCACAAATGTCTTTCTATTAAATTCGTGTAAAATCAAAACAATAAAAGATATGCCAAACAACTTGACTTATTGTCAGATGAAGTTATTATGTTTTGTGAACTAACAGCGGCTGCCTCAACGTATGTCACGAGGATTTAGCTGTTTTGTTTTGTTTTTAATCAAAACTCTGCTAAAATTACTGACAGGCACCATCAATCATTAATTCAGTCATGCACGAAATTTTGTTTGAACCTAAAAACGTGAATTTTTAATACAAAGGAAGAAAGGACCGCAGCCATTTTAATCGATCTTTTAAAGACAGCGCGAGGAAGAACTTGGCACATTTAGCCTAAATTTTAAGTTGCAATCCATTTTCATTATAGCCATCCGCTACTAATATTTAACTATTATAGCGCGAAAGCGCGCGTGATATCGCCTAATTCTTAGCCGACGAGGCTATCAACACATTGATAACAAAGCACAGATTGAAGAAAAAATATCGAGGCCGGTCCGTCATTTTTGCATTCTCTTGTCAAAATGCGAAATTTCTATCCATCGTTGGGTATACGTCATGTAGACCATAGCGTATATCGATAACTTTTTAACCATATTTGGGCAGTGTATCAATGTGTTGTTTAAAGTTCTATTCTCCCCGAAGGAGATAAAGGAACAATGATGATGATGACTAATATAATACTAGACCACTATTTTTCAGATTCCTTTGACACAAATACGTCTTTTGGCTCTTCAAAGGGATGATACAATCTGGAGATGATTATATTAAGCACTTTCACAAGTTGACGTTCGATATCAATCTCATTTGAAGTTGTCCACAAAGCGCCATGACATAACACCCATGGCGATAGGCGCGATATATAATCTATATAAGCAACTCGTTATCATTCTTCTATCCATTCATTACATATAAATAAACTGACGGCATACGCGTTTTCAATGGTTTTTTTTTTTATTTCAAAACAGAGATTTTTTACTTCGCTGTTTTAGGACTTCCGTCTACATTGAAAACGGTAAACAATATAGGGTTTCGAAAGCGATCAAGTGAGGTCCCGTTCCCAGGTTCCCCATGCATGTGTTTTACGATCGTTTTGATTGGAAATCGGACATTTTTAAAAACAGGTTTTCAAAATGTTTTATTTCCACACGTATACGGTTTCAATCGTTTTCGTTGTTCACACTTGAACGATTGTAAAAGATCAAAAACGTGAAAATTCAGTTACTCCCTCCACCCGTAAAGAGATTTAAGCTGATGTTTCGAACGGGCTTCAAAGCTGACGTTTCGAGCCCTTCCACAGAGCCCAGCTGAGTTGATAAATCCAAATTTTCGTGTTTCGCACCCCTACCGACGCAGCACCACAGTTTCTTTAGAAACAAACCCTTTTGATCAAAAACGTGATTCTCTAGAGACCTATTTCCTTGTTGTTACGTCATCGTTTACCAAAACCTCCGTTTTGGATCGTTTCGTTACGCGTCAGTGGACGAAATGCCATGCACCAAACCGCCGTTTTTGTCCGTTTTTACAACGGAAAAGGAGACTGCCAGCTTGGAATCCGTTTTTGCCATCCACGTGTAAATGACAAATATCCGTTTTCAAAATTGCCTGTTTTGGACAGCGATTTTAAAGGTCTATTTTTGTGTTGTGCTCTTTGGATCGTTCACGAGAAGGTCATATAAGAATACTTTCATTTTCAAATAAAAACGAAGAAAACGCGCGAATGTGTTATTTAACCTACCATCCGGCGCAATTTTCGTTTCGCCGAGAGAAAACAATTATAATCTCTTGGTTTCGCTTATTACCTAAAATTAGGCCAGATCACAGGTTACGTATGTGTAGACAAGCCTAAAACAAAATAGTCTTGACTATCGTTTTCTTGTGGATACGCCAAAAAAAAAAGAATGAAAGCACATAGGAGTGGAATACCAAGTGAACGTAAATGTATTGACAGGGCCTAAACTACTTACAATGTACTGTTAGGGTCCCTGCCTCTGAAGTGGTGGAATTAACACTGTTGTTAGCCACACATCTGTATTGTCCTTCATCTGATCGGTGAACATTCTGTATTGTCAAACTGTGAGTGTTTCCTGATGAAGTTGTGCTTAGCTTTGAATCTGCTGTTATGTTTAGAACCACATTATCTTTTGTCCATTCAACGCTGGGTGGAGGGTTTCCATCTACTGTACAGTTAAAGACAACATTTTCATTTTCTATTTTCACGATATTTGCCGGTTGATTGGTGAACTCAGGTGCATCTGGAAGGATACAAATACAAAAAATTCAATGCTGTTACAAAAATTAAATCAGTCAAACCATCAGTACGTTGACAACGATAATTTTCATCCTCAAAATTTCAATTGTTAGCCATTACTAAACCTTGAGTCACGCCCAGACGCAAGATTGGAGCCATTATTGTAACGTGGTTTTATCTTTTAAGTTCGAGAATGAATGAAAGCTGTTGAGCAGAACTTTGCTATGGCACTGTTTGTAATTCTGTAGAAAATGATTATAACTTTTGAGTCTCGGGATGCGAAGCTCTAAAAAAATGTCTGCGATTTCCCATATCACAAATTACCTTTGAGTTGTAGCTCTTTAAAGTGCCGCCTTAAGGCAAAAAAGTCACTTTGAGAAAATAGCGCTTAAAAACAATGTATCGCCCGAACTAAAAAAACTTCAGGTCAAAACGTCATACCTTCAATTCTCCGTCAATTTTCACTCTTTTTCAATAACATTTTTTTTTTTTCATGAAGGACCTCATTCTGAAACCTTTGACCTCATTCTGAAACGTTTGATTTTACCCCCAAAAACAAATATCGAGAAAATGGTCAATCTGAAGGGACTCCGTAACTTTAAAGTAAATCGGAAACTTTAATTATATTGTTTTAAAGCATTACCAACTGTTCATTCACAGTTTAACACGTGCCTGTTAACCATTAGTTTCATTGTTTTTGACATGCCCAAATTGTTATTTTGAGCCTTCAAATTTTTCCTACGTTACAGACCCTATAAGTGTTAGTTTGGCCGGAATACGAAAAACCAACAGGGCGGTAGCCAGACGACAATTCTTACCGGGGCAACATCAGAAAAAAAACTTCTTCAATTTTTCTTCCGCATAGCCTTTCACCAGAAAGATCCAATGCTTGTACTAGTATTCCAAATTTTATTTTTACCGAGGCAAGTGCCTCGATTCCCCAGACGCAAGCTACTTCCCTGAACAAAATCTAGCTCTGCGAAGTGGAGCTCTAGCAACTGAGCTACAATGGCGGTCGTGGAAAATAAAGTTACAGGCTATAACTAATGATTTAATCCATGGATTCGTATCTATTTAACAAACAATCTTACTCATAAAACTAAAAAAGTCTTTTCATCAAAGGGTAAGACATTCCCGTTGTGTAAATTCGAGACAAGATAAGCCTGCTATCACGCTCTTTTTTCGTTTTCCTTGGTACCTAAAATTGGACCAGATCACAGAATACGTATGTGTAGACGAGCTTAAAACAAAATAGTCTTTACTATCCTTTTCTTGTGGATACGACAAAAAATGAATGAAAGCGCATAGGAGGGGACGGCCGAAAACATTTTGAAAATATGGTTTAAAAACCCGTTTAAGAATAAATACCAACGCTAGTGTAATGCCAGGGCCTAAAATACTTACAATGTACTGTTAGGGTCCCTGCCTCTGAAGTGGTGGAATTAACACTGTTGTTAGCCACACATCTGTATTGTCCTTCATCTGATCGGTGAACATTCTGTATTGTCAAACTGTGTGTGTTTCCTGATGAAGTTGTGCTTAACTCTGGATCCGCTGTTATGTTTAGAACAACATTATCTTTTGTCCATTCAACGCTGGGTTGAGGTTTTCCATCTACTGTACAGTTAAAGACAACATTTTCTTTTTCTATTTTCACGATATTTGCTGGTTGCTTGGTGAACTCAGGTGCATCTGGAAGGATACAAATACAAAAACAACAATAGAATTCAAAAATTTCCTTTGAATTCTAGTTCTTTGAAGGGTCCCCTAAAAGCCAAAAATTCACTTTGAGAAAATTGCGCTTTAAAAAAAAAAAAATCGCCCGTCTTAAAGAAACTTCCGGTCAAAACGTCATAACGTCAATTCTCCGTCAATTTTTACTCTTTTTTAATATTTTTTTTTCATGAAGGACCTCATTCTGAAACGTTTGATTTTATGACCCTCAAAAACAAATATTGAGAAAATGTTCAATCTGAAGGGACTCCGTAACTTTAAAGTAAATCGGAAACTTTAATTATATTGTTTTAAAGCATTACCAACTGTTCATTCACAGTTTAACACGTGCCTGTTAACCATTAGTTTCATTGTTTTTGACATGCCCAAATTGTTATTTTGAGCCTTCAAATTTTTCCTACGTTACAGACCCTATAAGTGTTAGTTTGGCCGGAATACGAAAAACCAACAGGGCGGTAGCCAGACGACAATTCTTACCGGGGCAACATCAGAAAAAAAACTTCTTCAATTTTTCTTCCGCATAGCCTTTCACCAGAAAGATCCAATGCTTGTACTAGTATTCCAAATTTTATTTTTACCGAGGCAAGTGCCTCGATTCCCCAGACGCAAGCTACTTCCCTGAACAAAATCTAGCTCTGCGAAGTGGAGCTCTAGCAACTGAGCTACAATGGCGGTCGTGGAAAATAAAGTTACAGGCTATAACTAATGATTTAATCCATGGATTCGTATCTATTTAACAAACAATCTTACTCATAAAACTAAAAAAGTCTTTTCATCAAAGGGTAAGACATTCCCGTTGTGTAAATTCGAGACAAGATAAGCCTGCTATCACGCTCTTTTTTCGTTTTCCTTGGTACCTAAAATTGGACCAGATCACAGAATACGTATGTGTAGACGAGCTTAAAACAAAATAGTCTTTACTATCCTTTTCTTGTGGATACGACAAAAAATGAATGAAAGCGCATAGGAGGGGACGGCCGAAAACATTTTGAAAATATGGTTTAAAAACCCGTTTAAGAATAAATACCAACGCTAGTGTAATGCCAGGGCCTAAAATACTTACAATGTACTGTTAGGGTCCCTGCCTCTGAAGTGGTGGAATTAACACTGTTGTTAGCCACACATCTGTATTGTCCTTCATCTGATCGGTGAACATTCTGTATTGTCAAACTGTGTGTGTTTCCTGATGAAGTTGTGCTTAACTCTGGATCCGCTGTTATGTTTAGAACAACATTATCTTTTGTCCATTCAACGCTGGGTTGAGGTTTTCCATCTACTGTACAGTTAAAGACAACATTTTCTTTTTCTATTTTCACGATATTTGCTGGTTGCTTGGTGAACTCAGGTGCATCTGGAAGGATACAAATACAAAAACAACAATAGAATTCAAAAATTTCCTTTGAATTCTAGTTCTTTGAAGGGTCCCCTAAAAGCCAAAAATTCACTTTGAGAAAATTGCGCTTTAAAAAAAAAAAAATCGCCCGTCTTAAAGAAACTTCCGGTCAAAACGTCATAACGTCAATTCTCCGTCAATTTTTACTCTTTTTTAATATTTTTTTTTCATGAAGGACCTCATTCTGAAACGTTTGATTTTATGACCCTCAAAAACAAATATTGAGAAAATGTTCAATCTGAAGGGACTCCGTAACTTTAAAGTAAATCGGAAACTTTAATTATATTGTTTTAAAGCATTACCAACTGTTCATTCACAGTTTAACACGTGCCTGTTAACCATTAGTTTCATTGTTTTTAACATGCCCAAATTGTTATTTTGAGCCTTCAAATTTTTCCTACGTTACAGATCCTATAAGTGTTAGTTTGGCCGGAATACGAAAAACCAACAGGGCGGTAGCCAGACGACAATTCTTACCGGGGCAACATCAGAAAAAAAACTTCTTCAATTTTTCTTCCGCATAGCCTTTCACCAGAAAGATCCAATGCTTGTACTAGTATTCCAAATTTTATTTTTACCGAGGCAAGTGCCTCGATTCCCCAGACGCAAGCTACTTCCCTGAACAAAATCTAGCTCTGCGAAGTGGAGCTCTAGCAACTGAGCTACAATGGCGGTCGTGGAAAATAAAGTTACAGGCTATAACTAATGATTTAATCCATGGATTCGTATCTATTTAACAAACAATCTTACTCATAAAACTAAAAAAGTCTTTTCATCAAAGGGTAAGACATTCCCGTTGTGTAAATTCGAGACAAGATAAGCCTGCTATCACGCTCTTTTTTCGTTTTCCTTGGTACCTAAAATTGGACCAGATCACAGAATACGTATGTGTAGACGAGCTTAAAACAAAATAGTCTTTATTATCCTTTTCTTGTGGATACGACAAAAAATGAATGAAAGCGCATAGGAGGGGACGGCCGAAAACATTTTGAAAATATGGTTTAAAAACCCGTTTAAGAATAAATACCAACGCTAGTGTAATGCCAGGGCCTAAAATACTTACAATGTACTGTTAGGGTCCCTGCCTCTGAAGTGGTGGAATTAACACTGTTGTTAGCCACACATCTGTATTGTCCTTCATCTGATCGGTGAACATTCTGTATTGTCAAACTGTGTGTGTTTCCTGATGAAGTTGTGCTTAACTCTGGATCCGCTGTTATGTTTAGAACAACATTATCTTTTGTCCATTCAACGCTGGGTTGAGGTTTTCCATCTACTGTACAGTTAAAGACAACATTTTCTTTTTCTATTTTCACGATATTTGCTGGTTGCTTGGTGAACTCAGGTGCATCTGGAAGGATACAAATACAAAAACAACAATAGAATTCAAAAATTTCCTTTGAATTCTAGTTCTTTGAAGGGTCCCCTAAAAGCCAAAAATTCACTTTGAGAAAATTGCGCTTTAAAAAAAAAAAAAATCGCCCGTCTTAAAGAAACTTCCGGTCAAAACGTCATAACGTCAATTCTCCGTCAATTTTTACTCTTTTTTAATATTTTTTTTTCATGAAGGACCTCATTCTGAAACGTTTGATTTTATGACCCTCAAAAACAAATATTGAGAAAATGTTCAATCTGAAGGGACTCCGTAACTTTAAAGTAAATCGGAAACTTTAATTATATTGTTTTAAAGCATTACCAACTGTTCATTCACAGTTTAACACGTGCCTGTTAACCATTAGTTTCATTGTTTTTGACATGCCCAAATTGTTATTTTGAGCCTTCAAATTTTTCCTACGTTACAGACCCTATAAGTGTTAGTTTGGCCGGAATACGAAAAACCAACAGGGCGGTAGCCAGACGACAATTCTTACCGGGGCAACATCAGAAAAAAAACTTCTTCAATTTTTCTTCCGCATAGCCTTTCACCAGAAAGATCCAATGCTTGTACTAGTATTCCAAATTTTATTTTTACCGAGGCAAGTGCCTCGATTCCCCAGACGCAAGCTACTTCCCTGAACAAAATCTAGCTCTGCGAAGTGGAGCTCTAGCAACTGAGCTACAATGGCGGTCGTGGAAAATAAAGTTACAGGCTATAACTAATGATTTAATCCATGGATTCGTATCTATTTAACAAACAATCTTACTCATAAAACTAAAAAAGTCTTTTCATCAAAGGGTAAGACATTCCCGTTGTGTAAATTCGAGACAAGATAAGCCTGCTATCACGCTCTTTTTTCGTTTTCCTTGGTACCTAAAATTGGACCAGATCACAGAATACGTATGTGTAGACGAGCTTAAAACAAAATAGTCTTTACTATCCTTTTCTTGTGGATACGACAAAAAATGAATGAAAGCGCATAGGAGGGGACGGCCGAAAACATTTTGAAAATATGGTTTAAAAACCCGTTTAAGAATAAATACCAACGCTAGTGTAATGCCAGGGCCTAAAATACTTACAATGTACTGTTAGGGTCCCTGCCTCTGAAGTGGTGGAATTAACACTGTTGTTAGCCACACATCTGTATTGTCCTTCATCTGATCGGTGAACATTCTGTATTGTCAAACTGTGTGTGTTTCCTGATGAAGTTGTGCTTAACTCTGGATCCGCTGTTATGTTTAGAACAACATTATCTTTTGTCCATTCAACGCTGGGTTGAGGTTTTCCATCTACTGTACAGTTAAAGACAACATTTTCTTTTTCTATTTTCACGATATTTGCTGGTTGCTTGGTGAACTCAGGTGCATCTGGAAGGATACAAATACAAAAACAACAATAGAATTCAAAAATTTCCTTTGAATTCTAGTTCTTTGAAGGGTCCCCTAAAAGCCAAAAATTCACTTTGAGAAAATTGCGCTTTAAAAAAAAAAAAATCGCCCGTCTTAAAGAAACTTCCGGTCAAAACGTCATAACGTCAATTCTCCGTCAATTTTTACTCTTTTTTAATATTTTTTTTTCATGAAGGACCTCATTCTGAAACGTTTGATTTTATGACCCTCAAAAACAAATATTGAGAAAATGTTCAATCTGAAGGGACTCCGTAACTTTAAAGTAAATCGGAAACTTTAATTATATTGTTTTAAAGCATTACCAACTGTTCATTCACAGTTTAACACGTGCCTGTTAACCATTAGTTTCATTGTTTTTAACATGCCCAAATTGTTATTTTGAGCCTTCAAATTTTTCCTACGTTACAGATCCTATAAGTGTTAGTTTGGCCGGAATACGAAAAACCAACAGGGCGGTAGCCAGACGACAATTCTTACCGGGGCAACATCAGAAAAAAAACTTCTTCAATTTTTCTTCCGCATAGCCTTTCACCAGAAAGATCCAATGCTTGTACTAGTATTCCAAATTTTATTTTTACCGAGGCAAGTGCCTCGATTCCCCAGACGCAAGCTACTTCCCTGAACAAAATCTAGCTCTGCGAAGTGGAGCTCTAGCAACTGAGCTACAATGGCGGTCGTGGAAAATAAAGTTACAGGCTATAACTAATGATTTAATCCATGGATTCGTATCTATTTAACAAACAATCTTACTCATAAAACTAAAAAAGTCTTTTCATCAAAGGGTAAGACATTCCCGTTGTGTAAATTCGAGACAAGATAAGCCTGCTATCACGCTCTTTTTTCGTTTTCCTTGGTACCTAAAATTGGACCAGATCACAGAATACGTATGTGTAGACGAGCTTAAAACAAAATAGTCTTTACTATCCTTTTCTTGTGGATACGACAAAAAATGAATGAAAGCGCATAGGAGGGGACGGCCGAAAACATTTTGAAAATATGGTTTAAAAACCCGTTTAAGAATAAATACCAACGCTAGTGTAATGCCAGGGCCTAAAATACTTACAATGTACTGTTAGGGTCCCTGCCTCTGAAGTGGTGGAATTAACACTGTTGTTAGCCACACATCTGTATTGTCCTTCATCTGATCGGTGAACATTCTGTATTGTCAAACTGTGTGTGTTTCCTGATGAAGTTGTGCTTAACTCTGGATCCGCTGTTATGTTTAGAACAACATTATCTTTTGTCCATTCAACGCTGGGTTGAGGTTTTCCATCTACTGTACAGTTAAAGACAACATTTTCTTTTTCTATTTTCACGATATTTGCTGGTTGCTTGGTGAACTCAGGTGCATCTGGAAGGATACAAATACAAAAACAACAATAGAATTCAAAAATTTCCTTTGAATTCTAGTTCTTTGAAGGGTCCCCTAAAAGCCAAAAATTCACTTTGAGAAAATTGCGCTTTAAAAAAAAAAAAATCGCCCGTCTTAAAGAAACTTCCGGTCAAAACGTCATAACGTCAATTCTCCGTCAATTTTTACTCTTTTTTAATATTTTTTTTTCATGAAGGACCTCATTCTGAAACGTTTGATTTTATGACCCTCAAAAACAAATATTGAGAAAATGTTCAATCTGAAGGGACTCCGTAACTTTAAAGTAAATCGGAAACTTTAATTATATTGTTTTAAAGCATTACCAACTGTTCATTCACAGTTTAACACGTGCCTGTTAACCATTAGTTTCATTGTTTTTGACATGCCCAAATTGTTATTTTGAGCCTTCAAATTTTTCCTACGTTACAGACCCTATAAGTGTTAGTTTGGCCGGAATACGAAAAACCAACAGGGCGGTAGCCAGACGACAATTCTTACCGGGGCAACATCAGAAAAAAAACTTCTTCAATTTTTCTTCCGCATAGCCTTTCACCAGAAAGATCCAATGCTTGTACTAGTATTCCAAATTTTATTTTTACCGAGGCAAGTGCCTCGATTCCCCAGACGCAAGCTACTTCCCTGAACAAAATCTAGCTCTGCGAAGTGGAGCTCTAGCAACTGAGCTACAATGGCGGTCGTGGAAAATAAAGTTACAGGCTATAACTAATGATTTAATCCATGGATTCGTATCTATTTAACAAACAATCTTACTCATAAAACTAAAAAAGTCTTTTCATCAAAGGGTAAGACATTCCCGTTGTGTAAATTCGAGACAAGATAAGCCTGCTATCACGCTCTTTTTTCGTTTTCCTTGGTACCTAAAATTGGACCAGATCACAGAATACGTATGTGTAGACGAGCTTAAAACAAAATAGTCTTTACTATCCTTTTCTTGTGGATACGACAAAAAATGAATGAAAGCGCATAGGAGGGGACGGCCGAAAACATTTTGAAAATATGGTTTAAAAACCCGTTTAAGAATAAATACCAACGCTAGTGTAATGCCAGGGCCTAAAATACTTACAATGTACTGTTAGGGTCCCTGCCTCTGAAGTGGTGGAATTAACACTGTTGTTAGCCACACATCTGTATTGTCCTTCATCTGATCGGTGAACATTCTGTATTGTCAAACTGTGTGTGTTTCCTGATGAAGTTGTGCTTAACTCTGGATCCGCTGTTATGTTTAGAACAACATTATCTTTTGTCCATTCAACGCTGGGTTGAGGTTTTCCATCTACTGTACAGTTAAAGACAACATTTTCTTTTTCTATTTTCACGATATTTGCTGGTTGCTTGGTGAACTCAGGTGCATCTGGAAGGATACAAATACAAAAACAACAATAGAATTCAAAAATTTCCTTTGAATTCTAGTTCTTTGAAGGGTCCCCTAAAAGCCAAAAATTCACTTTGAGAAAATTGCGCTTTAAAAAAAAAAAAATCGCCCGTCTTAAAGAAACTTCCGGTCAAAACGTCATAACGTCAATTCTCCGTCAATTTTTACTCTTTTTTAATATTTTTTTTTCATGAAGGACCTCATTCTGAAACGTTTGATTTTATGACCCTCAAAAACAAATATTGAGAAAATGTTCAATCTGAAGGGACTCCGTAACTTTAAAGTAAATCGGAAACTTTAATTATATTGTTTTAAAGCATTACCAACTGTTCATTCACAGTTTAACACGTGCCTGTTAACCATTAGTTTCATTGTTTTTGACATGCCCAAATTGTTATTTTGAGCCTTCAAATTTTTCCTACGTTACAGACCCTATAAGTGTTAGTTTGGCCGGAATACGAAAAACCAACAGGGCGGTAGCCAGACGACAATTCTTACCGGGGCAACATCAGAAAAAAAACTTCTTCAATTTTTCTTCCGCATAGCCTTTCACCAGAAAGATCCAATGCTTGTACTAGTATTCCAAATTTTATTTTTACCGAGGCAAGTGCCTCGATTCCCCAGACGCAAGCTACTTCCCTGAACAAAATCTAGCTCTGCGAAGTGGAGCTCTAGCAACTGAGCTACAATGGCGGTCGTGGAAAATAAAGTTACAGGCTATAACTAATGATTTAATCCATGGATTCGTATCTATTTAACAAACAATCTTACTCATAAAACTAAAAAAGTCTTTTCATCAAAGGGTAAGACATTCCCGTTGTGTAAATTCGAGACAAGATAAGCCTGCTATCACGCTCTTTTTTCGTTTTCCTTGGTACCTAAAATTGGACCAGATCACAGAATACGTATGTGTAGACGAGCTTAAAACAAAATAGTCTTTACTATCCTTTTCTTGTGGATACGACAAAAAATGAATGAAAGCGCATAGGAGGGGACGGCCGAAAACATTTTGAAAATATGGTTTAAAAACCCGTTTAAGAATAAATACCAACGCTAGTGTAATGCCAGGGCCTAAAATACTTACAATGTACTGTTAGGGTCCCTGCCTCTGAAGTGGTGGAATTAACACTGTTGTTAGCCACACATCTGTATTGTCCTTCATCTGATCGGTGAACATTCTGTATTGTCAAACTGTGTGTGTTTCCTGATGAAGTTGTGCTTAACTCTGGATCCGCTGTTATGTTTAGAACAACATTATCTTTTGTCCATTCAACGCTGGGTTGAGGTTTTCCATCTACTGTACAGTTAAAGACAACATTTTCTTTTTCTATTTTCACGATATTTGCTGGTTGCTTGGTGAACTCAGGTGCATCTGGAAGGATACAAATACAAAAACAACAATAGAATTCAAAAATTTCCTTTGAATTCTAGTTCTTTGAAGGGTCCCCTAAAAGCCAAAAATTCACTTTGAGAAAATTGCGCTTTAAAAAAAAAAAAAAATCGCCCGTCTTAAAGAAACTTCCGGTCAAAACGTCATAACGTCAATTCTCCGTCAATTTTTACTCTTTTTTAATATTTTTTTTTCATGAAGGACCTCATTCTGAAACGTTTGATTTTATGACCCTCAAAAACAAATATTGAGAAAATGTTCAATCTGAAGGGACTCCGTAACTTTAAAGTAAATCGGAAACTTTAATTATATTGTTTTAAAGCATTACCAACTGTTCATTCACAGTTTAACACGTGCCTGTTAACCATTAGTTTCATTGTTTTTAACATGCCCAAATTGTTATTTTGAGCCTTCAAATTTTTCCTACGTTACAGATCCTATAAGTGTTAGTTTGGCCGGAATACGAAAAACCAACAGGGCGGTAGCCAGACGACAATTCTTACCGGGGCAACATCAGAAAAAAAACTTCTTCAATTTTTCTTCCGCATAGCCTTTCACCAGAAAGATCCAATGCTTGTACTAGTATTCCAAATTTTATTTTTACCGAGGCAAGTGCCTCGATTCCCCAGACGCAAGCTACTTCCCTGAACAAAATCTAGCTCTGCGAAGTGGAGCTCTAGCAACTGAGCTACAATGGCGGTCGTGGAAAATAAAGTTACAGGCTATAACTAATGATTTAATCCATGGATTCGTATCTATTTAACAAACAATCTTACTCATAAAACTAAAAAAGTCTTTTCATCAAAGGGTAAGACATTCCCGTTGTGTAAATTCGAGACAAGATAAGCCTGCTATCACGCTCTTTTTTCGTTTTCCTTGGTACCTAAAATTGGACCAGATCACAGAATACGTATGTGTAGACGAGCTTAAAACAAAATAGTCTTTACTATCCTTTTCTTGTGGATACGACAAAAAATGAATGAAAGCGCATAGGAGGGGACGGCCGAAAACATTTTGAAAATATGGTTTAAAAACCCGTTTAAGAATAAATACCAACGCTAGTGTAATGCCAGGGCCTAAAATACTTACAATGTACTGTTAGGGTCCCTGCCTCTGAAGTGGTGGAATTAACACTGTTGTTAGCCACACATCTGTATTGTCCTTCATCTGATCGGTGAACATTCTGTATTGTCAAACTGTGATTGTTTCCTGATGAAGTTGTGCTTAACTCTGGATCCGCTGTTATGTTTAGAACAACATTATCTTTTGTCCATTCAACGCTGGGTTGAGGTTTTCCATCTACTGTACAGTTAAAGACAACATTTTCTTTTTCTATTTTCACGATATTTGCTGGTTGCTTGGTGAACTCAGGTGCATCTGGAAGGATACAAATACAAAAACAACAATAGAATTCAAAAATTTCCTTTGAATTCTAGTTCTTTGAAGGGTCCCCTAAAAGCCAAAAATTCACTTTGAGAAAATTGCGCTTTAAAAAAAAATGTATCGCCCGTCTTAAAGAAACTTCCGGTCAAAACGTCATAACGTCAATTCTCCGTCAATTTTTACTCTTTTTTAATATTTTTTTTCATGAAGGACCTCATTCTGAAACGTTTGATTTTATGACCCTCAAAAACAAATATTGAGAAAATGTTCAATCTGAAGGGACTCCGTAACTTGAAATTTGATCGAAAACTTTAGTTCTCTTATTTTGAAGCATTACCATGGAACTGTTTATTCATATAGTTTAACACCTGCCTGTTAACCATTAGTTTCTTTGTTTTTGACATGGCCAAATTGCTAATCTGAGACTTCAAGTTTCTTACTGAATTACATGCAAACCCTAAGTGTTAGTTTGGAAGGAATACGAAAAAGCAACAGGGAGGTAGCAAGACGAAAATTCTTAACGGGGTAATAACAGAAAAATAAAAAACGCTTCTTTCATTTTTTCTTTCACATAGTCTTTTTAAAAAAAGATCCAATGCTTGTACTAAATTTCCATATTTTATTTTTATCGAGGCAAGTGCTTCAGTTCGCCTGATGCTAGCTACTCCCTTGAACTAAATCTGGCTCTGCGAAGTGGAGTTCTAACATCTGAACTACAATGGCGGTCGGAAAATAAAGTTACAGGCTATAACTAATGATTTAATCCATGGATTCGTATCTTTTTAACAAACAATGTGACTCAGAAAACTAAGAAAGTCTTTTAATCAAAGAATAAGACGTTCCCGTAGTGTAAATTGGTGCCAAAAAAGGCCTGCCATCAGGCTCTTTTGCCGTTTTTCTTGGTACCTAAAATTGGGCCAGATCACAGAATACGTATGTGTAGACGAGCCTAAAACAAAGTAGTCTTTACTATCGTTTTCTGGTGGATACGACAAAAAATGAATAAAAGCGCATAGGAGTGGACGGCCGAAAACATTTTGAAAATATGGTTTTAAAACCCGTTTAAGAATAAATACCAACGTTAGTGTAATGCCAGGGCCTAAACTACTTACAATGTACTGTTAGGGTCCCTGCCTCTGAAGTGGTGGAATTAACACTGTTGTTAGCCACACATCTGTATTGTCCTTCATCTGATCGGTGAACATTCTGTATTGTCAAACTGTGAGTGTTTCCTGATGAAGTTGTGCTTAGCTTTGAATCCGCTGTTATGTTTAGAACCACATTATCTTTTGTCCATTCAAGGCTTGGTGGAGGGTTTCCATCTACTGTACAGGTAAAGACAACATTTTCTTTTTCTATTTTCACGATATTTGCCGGTTGATTGGTGAACTCAGGTGCATCTGGATGGATACAAATATAAAAAATACAATGCTGTTACAAAAATTACAATTCACTCCATCAATACGTTCACAACGATAATTTTCATCCTTAAAATTTCAATTGTTAACTATTACAGAACATTTAGCCACGCCCAAACGCAAGAGGACGAAACAAACTTCCGGATAAAACGTCATACCTTCATTTCTCCGTCAATTTTCACTGTTTTTTAATATTGTTTTTTGCAAGAAGGACCTCATTCTGAAACGTTTGATTTTATGACCCTCAAAAACAAATATTGAAAAAATGTTCAATCTGAAGGGACTCCGTAACTTTAAATTTGATCGAAAACTTTAATTCTCTTGTTTCGAAGCATTACCAACTGTTTATTCATATAGTTTAACACATGCCTGTTAACCATTTTTTTCTTTGTTTTTGACATGGCCAAATTGCTAATCTGAGCCTTCAAGTTTCTTCCTGAATTACACACAAACCTTAAGTGTTAGTTTGGCCGAAATACGAAAAAGCAACAGGGCGGTAGCTAGACGAAAATTCTTAACGGGGCAATAACAGAAAAATAAAAAAAACGCTTCTTTCATCTTTTTTCTTACACATAGCCTTTTAAAAGAAAGATCCAATGCTTGTACTAAATTTCCATATTTTATTTTCATCGAGGCAAGTGCTTCAGTTCGCCTGATGCTAGCTACTTCCTTGAACTAAATCTGGCTCTGCGGAGTGGAGTTCTAACATCTGAACTACAATGGCGGTCGGAAAATAAAGTTACAGGCTATAACTAATGATTTAATCCATGGATACGAATCTTTTTAACAAACAATCTTACTCAGAAAACTATGAAAGGCTTTTAATCATAGGATAAGACGTTTCCGTAGTGTAAATTCGAGCCAAAATAAGCCTGCTAACAGGCTCTTTTTTCGTTTTGCATGGAACCTAAAATTGGGCCAGATCACAGAATACGTATGTGAAGACGAGCCTAAAATAAAGTAGTCGTTACTATCGTTTTCTTGTGGATACGGCAAAAATGAATGAAAGCGCATAGGAGTGGACGGCCGAAAACATTTTATTTTCAATATGAATATGGTTTAAAAACCCGTTTAAGAATAAGTACCAACGTTAGTGTATTGACAGGGCCTAAACTACTTACAATGTACTGTTAGGGTCCCTGCCTCTGAAGTGGTGGAATTAACACTGTTGTTAGCCACACATCTGTATTGTCCTTCATATGATCGGTGAACATTCTGTATTGTCAAACTGTGTGTGTTTCCTGATGAAGTTGTGATTAGCTTTGGATCCGCTGTTATGTTTAGAACCACATTATCTTTTGTCCATTCAACGCTGGGTTCAGGGTTTCCATCTACTGTACAGCTAAAGACAACATTTTCTTTGTCTATTTTCACGATATTTGCCGGTTGATTGGTGAACTCAGGTGCATCTGGATGGATACAAATATAAAAAATACAATGCTGTTACAAAAATTACAATTCACTCCATCAATACGTTCACAACGATAATTTTCATCCTTAGAATTTTAATCGTTGGCTATTACAGAACATTTAGCCACGCCAAAACGCAAGAGGACGAAACAAACCTCCGGATAAAACGTCATACCTTCATTTCTCCGTCAATTTTCACTGTTTTTTAAATTTTTTTTTTGGCATGAATGACGTAATTCTGAAACCTTTGATTTTATGACCCCCACAAACAAATATTGAGAAAATGTTCATCTGAAGGGACTCCGTAACTTTAAATTTGATCGAAAACTTTAATTCTCTTGTTTTGAAGCATTACAAACTGTTTATTCACATTTAACACCTGCCTGTTAACAGTTGTTAACCATTAGTTTCTTTGTTTTTGACATGGCCAAATTGCTAATCTGAGCCTTCAAGTTTCTTCCTGAATTACATACAAACCCTAAGTGTTAGTTTGGCCGGAATACGAAAAAGCAACAGGGAGGTAGCTAGACGAAAATTCTTAACGGGACAATAAGAGAAAAATAAAAAACATTTCTTTCATTTTCTCTTACACATAGCCTTTTAAAAGAAAGATCCAATGCTTGTACTAAATTTCCAAATTTTATTTTTATCGAGGCAAGTGCTTCAGTTCGCCTGATGTTAGCTACTTCCCTGAACAAAATCTGGCTCTGCGGAGTGGAGTTCTAACATCTGAACTACAATGGCGGTCGTGGAAAATAAAGTTACAGGCTATAACTAATGATTTAATCCATGGATTCGTATCTTTTTAAGAAACAATCTTACTCAGAAAACTAAGAAAGGCTCTTCATCAAAGGATAAGACGTTCCCGTAGTGTAAATTCGAGCCAAAATAAGCCTGCTATCAAGCTCTTTTTTCGTTTTGCATGGAACCTAAAATTGGGCCAGATCACAGAATACGTATGTGCAGACGAGCCTAAAACAAAGTAGTCGTTACTATCGTTTTCTTGTGGATACGGCAAAAATGAATGAAAGCGCATAGGAGTGGACGGCCGAAAAGATTCTGAAAATATAGTTTTAAAACCCGTTTAAGAATAAGTACCAACGTTAGTGTATTGACAGGGCCTAAACTACTTACAATGTACTGTTAGGGTCCCTGCCTCTGAAGTGGTGGAATTAACACTGTTGTTAGCCACACATCTGTATTGTCCTTTATATGATCGGTGAACATTCTGTATTGTCAAACTGTGTGTGTTTCCTGATGAAGTTGTGCTTAGCTTTGGATCCGCTGTTATGTTTAGAACCACGTTATCTTTTGTCCATTCAACGCTGGGTTCAGGGTTTCCATCTACTGTACAGCTAAAGACAACATTTTCTTTTTCTATTTTCACGATATTTGCCGGTTGATTGGTGAACTCAGGTGCATCTGGATGGATACAAATATAAAAAATACAATGCTGTTACAAAAATTACAATTCACTCCATCAATACGTTCACAAAGATAATTTTCATCCTTAAAATTTCAATTGTTGGCTATTACAGAACATTTAGCCACGCCCAAACGCAAGAGGACGAAACAAACTTCCGGATAAAACGTCATACCTTCATTTCTCCGTCAATTTTCATTGTTTTTAATATTGTTTTTTGCAAGAAGGACCTCATTCTGAAACGTTTGATTGTATGACCCTCAAAAACAAATATTGAGAAAATGTTCAATCTGAAGGGAATATGATCGAAAACTTTAATTCTCTTGTTTCAAAGCATTACCAACTGTTTATTCATATAGTTTAACACATGCCTGTTAACCATTAGATTCTTTGTTTTTGACACGGCCAAATTGCTAATCTGAGACTTCAAGTTTCTTACTGAATTACATACAAACCCTAAGTGTTAGTTTGGCCGGAATACGAAAAAGCAACAGGGCGGTAGCTAGACGAAAATTCTTAACGGGGCAATAACAGAAAAATAAAAAAAAACGCTTCTTTCATTTTTTTTATGACAGATAGCCTTTTAAAGGAAAGATCCAATGCTTGTACTAAATTTCCATATTTTATTTTTATCGAGGCAAGTGCTTCAGTTCGCCTGATGTTTGCTACTTCCCTGAAAAAAATCTGGCTCTGCGGAGTGGAGTTCTAACATCTGAACTACAATGGCGGTCGTGGAAAATAAAGTTACAGGCTATAACTAATGATTTAATCTATGGATTCGTATCTTTTTAAGAAACAATCTTACCCAGAAAACTAAGAAAGGCTCTTCATCAAAGGATAAGACGTTCCCGTAGTGTAAATTCGAGCCAAAATAAGCCTGCTATCAAGCTCTTTTTTCGTTTTGCATGGAACCTAAAATTGGGCCAGATCACAGAATACGTATGTGCAGACGAGCCTAAAACAAAGTAGTCGTTACTATCGTTTTCTTGTGGATACGGCAAAAATGAATGAAAGCGCATAGGAGTGGACGGCCGAAAACATTTTCAACATGAATATGGTTTAAAAACCCGTTTAAGAATAAGTACCAACGTTAGTGTATTGACAGGGCCTAAACTACTTACAATGTACTGTTAGGGTCCCTGCCTCTGAAGTGGTGGAATTAACACTGTTGTTAGCCACACATCTGTATTGTCCTTCATATGATCGGTGAACATTCTGTATTGTCAAACTGTGTGTGTTTCCTGATGAAGTTGTGCTTAGCTTTGGATCCGCTGTTATGTTTAGAACCACATTATCTTTTGTCCATTCAACGCTGGGTTCAGGGTTTCCATCTACTGTACAGCTAAAGACAACATTTTCTTTGTCTATTTTCACGATATTTGCCGGTTGATTGGTGAACTCAGGTGCATCTGGATGGATACAAATATAAAAAATACAATGCTGTTACAAAAATTACAATTCACTCCATCAATACGTTCACAAAGATAATTTTCATCCTTAAAATTTCAATCGTTGGCTATTACAGAACATTTAGCCACGCCCAAACGCAAGAGGACGAAACAAACCTCCGGATAAAACGTCATACCTTCATTTCTCCGTCAATTTTCACTGTTTTTTAAATTTTTTTTTTGGCATGAATGACGTAATTCTGAAACCTTTGATTTTATGACCCCAACAAACAAATATGGTCAAATATTGAGAAAATGTTCATCTGAAGGGACTCCGTAACTTTAAATTTGATCGAAAACTTTAATTCTCTTGTTTTGAAGCATTACCAACTGTTTATTCACAGTTTAACACCTGCCTGTTAACCATTAGTTTCTTTGTTTTTGACATGGCCAAATTGCTAATCTGAGCCTTCAAGTTTCTTCCTGAATTACATACAAACCTTAAGTGTTAGTTTGGCCGGAATACAAAAAAGCAACAGGGCGGTAGCTAGACGAAAATTCCTAACGTGGCAATAACAGAAAAATAAAAAACATTTCTTTCATTTTCTCTTACACATAGCCTTTAAAAAGAAAGATCCAATGCTTGTACTAAATTTCCAAATTTTATTTTTATCGAGGCAAGTGCTTCAGTTCGCCTGATGCTAGCTACTTCCCTGAACAAAATCTGGCTCTGCGAAATGGAGTTCTAACATCTGAACTACAATGGCGGTCGGAAAATAAAGTTACAGGCTATAACTAGTGATTTAATCCATGGATTCGTATTTTTTTAACAAACAATCTTACTTAGAAAACTAAGAAAGGCTTTTCATCAAAGGATAAGACGTTCCTGTAGTGTAAATTCGAGCTAAAATAAGCCTGCTATCAGGCCCTTTTTTCGTTTTGCATGGAACCTAAAATTGGGCCAGATCACAGAATACGTATGTGTAGACGAGCCTAAAACAAAGTAGTCGTTACTATCGTTTTCTTGTGGATACGGCAAAAATGAATGAAAGCGCATAGGAGTGGACGGCCGAAAAGATTCTGAAAATATGGTTTTAAATACTATCGTTTTCTTGTGGATACGGAAAAAATGAATGAAAGCGCATAGAAGTGGACGGCCGAAAAGATTCTAAAAATATGGTTTTAAATACTACCGTTTTCTTGTGGATACGGAAAAAATGAATGAAAGCGCATAGAAGTGGACGGCCGAAAAGATTCTGAAAATATGGTTTTAAAACCCGTTTAAGAATAAGTACCAACGTTATTGTATTGACAGGGCCTAAACTACTTACAATGTACTGTTAGGGTCCCTGCCTCTGAAGTGGTTGAATTAACACTGTTGTTAGCCACACATCTGTATTGTCCTTCATCTGATCGGTGAACATTCTGTATTGTCAAACTGTGATTGTTTCCTGATGAAGTTGTGCTTAGCTTTGGATCCGCTGTTATGTTTAGAACCACATTATCTTTTGTCCATTCAACGCTGGGTTGAGGGTTTCCATCTACTGTACAGTTAAAGACAACATTTTCTTTTTCTATTTTCACGATATTTGCCGGTTGCTTGGTGAACTCAGGTGCGTCTGGAAAGATACAAATACAAAAATACAATACTGTTACAAATATGGCATTTCAAAAGATCATTACGTCGACAACAATACTGTTATGTGGTCAAAATTAAATTGTTAGCTGTTAAAAACAAAACTTTTCACTTCCAGACATAAGATTTCAGTAATCTGAAATTTGGGATTTCTGAAAGTTGTAAAGATGTTTGAGAAGGAAATGTGCTTCTCACGTGAAATCGGCTGGAAGAGGTCGTTCAAGTAAAAGTAGTCATACTCTTTTTTATGGTATGTTTCTCTTGATTTAAACGGGCACTGTCTCGCCGAAATAATACTTTTACTTGAACGACCTCTTACAGCCGATTTCACTGCCACGTTGCTATGTTTGTTTACCACAGTACAGAGGTTTTGCACGGCAGCCATGTTGCATGGCAGGAACAATAGATTCTTTTTCCCATGGGAAAGAATGTTCTTTCTAATGCAAAACATTTTCATTGCTCCTGCCATGCAACATGGCTGCCGTGCAAAACCTCTATTCCAGAGGATCGAGCCTCTGTACGCTACAGAATCTTTCATATTGTGAGAGCTAAACGCCGGACTAACAATGAGTCGCATGCCCGGGTTGACTAACTTGAGGCCCGGCTGCTTCTTTATGATATCATCATTTAAAATGTTTGGTTATTTGTCGTTTTACGCCGTATGTATACAAATAAAAATAGCAGATTTATAATAGAAAAAGAGGGTGGGCCATTGCGCTCGTTCTAGAACTTCTGCCGACGCCATGTCCTTGGGCAAGTTATAAATAAGTCTCGCAGCCCTACAATAAAGCCGTTTAAGGGACTGGAATATGACTAAGTAGCAACGAGAACGCCACAGTATAACTCCGTACGTCATTGAAGGCAAAATGGCCTTGGAAAAAGGTCCTGACGAAATTTTTAGCGAAGGAGTTTTTTAGCGGAGTTCTGCGGGCCGAAGGCCCGCGCGGAGCACCATACTCATAGAACCAGAGAACCATAGAATTCATTTTTCATGGTCATGGCTAGCGGAATGTTTCGCGGGCGCGTTGTGTGCCCGCCGCCGCCGCGTCCGTCACTTAGGGTTTACTCGCGTGCGCGTAGACCGTCGCAAAACATGCGCGTATGACGCCACACAACAACCGGGATCTTTGCAATTTCACGTCACCTGGGAAAACACTGCTGTGTTTCGCGGAGAAAACCGTTTAAATTAAAGTCGTTATTCTCTTGCATTTTTTCGCGGTTTGCTACTCAAGACAGGGATACTAATTAAGGGATACTCAGAAGCCGCTATAGTGGAAATAGTGGAAATAGAACAGCTTTCAGAGATAAAATCTTGCTTCGAGGATGGGAGCAATGCGGGAAGATGTTTGTCGCTTCGGGTTTCAGAACTGAAGAAGCGGAGATTTAAACAATTTCCAAGCAGTGGAGGGACTCAAAGGTAAAACAAAATACATTTTTCGATGGGAATTTATGTTGATATCAATTTGTAATTGACTTTTTCTTTGTTCTCGTTAGTTTTGGAGAAATATTTATAACACACGCTCAATTAAATTCAGTTGTTTTCATTTCTTTTATCGGAGACATCTTGGCCTCGATGATGGTTCGCGTTGAATGGTTCGCGTTTTGCTTTTAAACATAAACTTATGGAGATTTGAATAAAATTTTTCGAAAGAAGATTGTGTTGTCCATTTTTATGTGTTTGTTCATTCATTACATAGGTTGAAAAGCGATTTTATGTAAACAAAACAAAACAAGACTTGGATTTTATAGTTCTAAACTTCACTCGCGTGGTCTTAATTATGCAAATACGTTTGTGTATTTTTTGCAATTTTGATTTCCAAATCAGTTTCTCGGACAATTTTTTATAAGCAGCAGGTGTATTTTATTTGGAAATTCAGTTAGTCGTGCTAGTTGTTTTAGACGGAGAAAAAGAAAGTTGTTTTTGTGAACTTTTGTACGGTCTTTTATAATGTACTGTGCAAACGGTCGCGTAAGTCTGTTTTTGAGAATTGCTAAAATTAAAAGATAGCCCGGTCGTCAATTTTATTCTTGTGCTTTCGACCTTTCACCTCAGTTAAGTTTATCATCGGCTTTCTGTTCAAAGAGCGACGCTGTTAGGCTCAGGCTATCTATATATATATTAGTTCCAGCATGTGCGAAGCCTGGTTAGTTATTCGACAACCGTCATCCCTAGCAGTCGTGACTTAGCCACCCATTTAACCACAGAGCTACCAATAAAGATCGAAGGAATATGATGAGGGGAGTTTCTTCTGGCGATTAACATAGCCTCACTTTTGCCCTGGTGGGGAAGTAAGCGTATTTATAAGGCACCATTCCTATTGTTCGTGGAGTGCCGTGTTTAGCTGCGCAATAGCCTCTTCTGCGGTGTCACTTATATAATAGATCGTAGTGTAATCGGCAAACATATACACTGATCCGGGTCTAGCGAATTATCGTGCAATTCAAACCAAACCACTAACACGTTCTTCCTAAAAGGTCATACGAATGCTATTTCCGCTTGCACTTCAATCCAGATAACCCCGTTCTCATTGTTTCGCCCTACGGAAGTTGGCTTTCAGTATATATTTTTTTTCAGAATTACTCAGCCACCATCAGAAATCTAACAGCTTCTAATGGTTCGTACCTTATCAAACGGTTTTCGATTTATAAGTTCTCGTTTCATACAAAATGACATTTAGCCATGACTTATTTTCGGACAAATATCTGGATACACCTATTTGCTCAAGACAAACTAAATGCAGTTTACTCAAAACACAACCAAGCTTTACGTGGTCGTTAAAGTTTGTTGATCTTTGTCCCTTGAGACCAATATTGTTTCATATTGTTTAAATCCAATGTTTCAAATTAATCTATACAGTCTTTAAAACATGTCAATTGTAATAAGCGGTTTAGGGGACGTTTTGAAGCCCGATGGTAACCATTCAAATCACCTAAATCACTACTACCTACTACTCGCAAGCGCGGATAAATGAAAAGTATTGTTAATGTTTAATATTGTGAACTGTTGTAAATTACTTGAAATGAATTAAGTATGCTCGATAATGTTGGAAAAAATTAATAATAAACAGAGTCAATGGTACAATATCTTGCGAAAATAACTTTACATTCGGTCAACATAGCGGCGAGCAATGTCAGGCGACCTATACAATCAGTCTACAGGTAATTATTACATCCAAAAAGGGAAGTGAAAAATGCCGTTTTTGTTGCTAAATTTAAGCCGAAGAAGCACTGTAATAGCCTAGGGTGTTGTTGCCGAATAATTGTCGATGAGTGATGAAGATGAAGATGATTAGCGAAAGTAGAAAATGACCCTTATCCTGCGAAAACAGTCAGCGGTCGGCCACTTAATTGTCAGAAAGCGATTATCGCCGACTGCTTTCTTAGTCTTCAAGTTGAATTGTTTAGCTATAGAATTGTTTAACAATAAAAACTAAAAGCCTATGGCTAGTTATCAGGGAGATACAACATTCATTCTAACATAAACAACAGCACTGACCTGCTTGTGTGAACGGAGCAATAAGTAATAACAGTAGCAATCCTTTAACATTCATTCTAAGGCCCATAGAAACAGCTTTCTCCTCTAACAAGAAAACCGGGAGTGCTTAGCGTATACCGGTTAAAGATAAATGCGTCAGTGGGAATCGATAAGACTTAAACTTGCCGGAGGAAATAGAAATGTTACGGAATTAACCGGAAAGAACGAAAAGAGTGGAAAAATTGGCATATACTCCAGCAGGTAGCTCTCACATTTTACAAGACTTTCGAAACGTGATGAAAAGTACGTTTAGATTTCCAACCGCAATTTGGTCATGTTTTTCATTGCAACTACTACGTTATTAAGCACTATATGTCTTCGTGCAAATTTGATATTACTACAGCATTTCTAAAAACAATATCCCCTCAGAATATGGTTCACGCATAAAACCGTGGAATGTTCGCTATTCGTCCCGATTCTGCCTGTGCAAATCATAACACCACAGGAATACCACTTTCTTCTTTCTCGCGAGACTTGATTGTATACTTGCATATGTAAATTTCATAAATATTTCTACAAGGAATATTTATTTTATAAAAACCGATAAGCCACAAAGATAAGTCACGCATCAAAACAAGGAAATGGTTGCTGGTGGCCTGTGTAAACTAATCCTAAGTACCACAGGAATGCCACTTTCTTCGCCTTTTTGATTGTTCTTATCTTTATTTATCCCAAGCTTGCTAATTTCGATCGCTCTCTAAAAGCGAAACTACGAAAATTGTAATCGTGGAATTTCTAAAGGTCATCCACATGAAAACAGTGTTGTAAACATAGTCAGATGAAGCTTGCGGTGAATTTGATCAGGTGACGTAATGTTCATAACACCTAATGAATTTTCAATGAATTGATTATACAGCTCCACACGCAATATCACTAAAACGGATAAGTTACGTAAAACCGAGTAATATTTTGAAAAGAAACCAGAATTTAGAGAGATCATAATTACATGTAGCACAGTGGTTTGAAGAAATGCAACAAGTCTGAGCTACTAGATACAAAATAAACCAGCGATTTAATTCGAAACAGACTCCTGGGCCTGTTACTGAAACCAGAAGCATGCTTCTGCTGAAACATGTAGTTAATATTGAATCTCAAATTAACTGGCGAAAACGTGAAGTAACTATTAGTTCACCAATTAAGTGGAATTCAGTTAAACTTCGTCAAATATTCTTCCATTCCTTGTAACCATTCATTCATGACTTTAATTCATTAGGTAATAAATGAAGTATGAACAGAATTTTACAATGTGTTTTCGACTTCACGTATTAGTTAAAGGTTTAACATTGATTTCAGTTTGCCTTAGATATCTATTAAGGCTAACACGGCTTAAGGCCTTGCTTTGGACACCTTTGCGACTGTGATGTGAGCATCGTTTCACTAAATGTAGTAAATACGATTTGTGGATCTGTTCCGACGTGTCCACAGCGTTTCTCTTACTTTCAGTTGAAACTCCAGAATCTCAGTTATTAATTTCAAACTAAACGTCGAAAATAAATGACTGAAATAAACGAGAACAGTTTTGCCCACATTCCTTCATCAGATAACCCGCACGTTTTGGCTGTTTTTAAAGGCATTTAGTTCCAACAAATTTTGTGAAGAATGTTATAGATAAGACGACAAATCCACTAAACAAAGCAATATTTTATAAACAAATACCCATTGTAAAGACTCAACTTCTTTTCTAAAAAAATGTTGGAGAGTACACCGCCTTATTTTCACCGCAAAGAAAAAAAAAATGTGACCATTTGTGAAGAACATTATACTGAATCAGAACGTCACATGTAGCGATAACTAAGACACGAATACTCATCGTGAATGCTAACGAATAACGATTCAAGCAAACCGGCGCCCATTTTTGAAATAAGTAAAGACAAATGAAATCTGTCATAGAGATGGTCGCCTGTTTCTGTTTACCGTCCCGGAAGTTTTTTAAAGAACTGCGAAAATTTGCGAATTTGGAAGCGTATCAAATAATTTTACACCATTATTTAATTGAAAATGGTTTCATTGAGTCATTTTGGGTAGAAAAATGACATTATCTTAAGAAGCGACGTAAATTTAGAGACTTGTGAATTGAAGCTTCGATCACTTGATCACTCCCCGCTGTTGTTCTTTCTAAGCATACGTCAGAGCAGTGATTAAAAGCAGCTTACCTCCTTGTGTGAACGGTAAGGCGAGTAATAACAGCAACAAACTCTTAAACACCATTTTGAGACTCAAAGAGACGGAGTTCTTTTCTCAAATGTACGCCAGAGTTTCCAACACGTTCGCTCCCATGTTTCAAGAACGGAACCAAAAGTAAATTGATTAGTCTGAAATACAGCTATATGCAAATTCGATCGATTTACGACCACCAATAATAGAAGAGTCCACAAGACAGATCAACCGTAAACTAAAGAAAGGTTTGTAAACAGAAAGTGCCATTTGTTAGTTCACAGCGTAAATATGTTCAATTAATTCAACAGCGCGATTTAGGAAATGTTCAGTTTGAATGACGCCAACAAAAGGTTACATTAGATGGACTATCTAATGTGATCTTATAATCAACCATGTATAATTAACAAATCATTGCAGTTCGAAAGTAGACCGGCAAAATTCTTGAACCGGAAAGTAATAGGTATTTTGCGAAATGCCACAAAAACCACTCTTCTCTTTTATAAAGGGGGAAGTAGAAAGCAATAAGGATAATTTGCTAACCAACATTTGAGATAAATCTTGACAAAATCTCCTTGAAACTGGGAATGATTTCAATTAAGCAACAGATCTAACTCATACCTTTTTAACATACATAAACATACAGCTATTTCAATTAACATTGTCGGATGAAAAACGCGAAAAGCCAAGACCACAAGGAAGGATGGGATGTTTATGCAATGGCTTGCAGTCTTGGCTTTAAGCTTTCATCCGACAACCTTTATTGAAATAGCTGTATTCATAACATTCATAGACATGTAGTCGCTGTTTAATTTGCACAGAAGACCGAGATAAGATTGTATTTTTATTTAGTTCCATCTCGATATGAGATTATTTAAAGTTGTTTGGAGCAATAAGCGAAGCCAAAAGTTAAATATAAGGATAAACAAAGGTACATTGCACCGGGTATTGCTTTTCTCGAGCGCTACATGATACTTTGGACCAAGTAGTATGTTATATTTTTCTTTAAAATGTATAACTAAAGCTAAAAATAATAATTAACCGCTATATTTATACCATATAAACAACATGACAGTTGATAATCTTAAAAAAAGCAACGAAGGACAAAGGAATTAACAAAAGTAACGTAGTACCGTAACGTTTCAGATCAATACCTGTTTAGTAAATGTTTTGGTTCAAATTTGATTTTTGCTTTGCTTTGTATTTTCTTTTGTCTGGCATAAGAAAACTATCGTTTTCAAATAAAAACGCAGAAAACGAGCGAATGCATGTGTTAACCTACTTACAATTGGGCCAGATCACAGGTTCGTATATATGTGCAGACGAGCCTAAAACAAAGTTGTCTTTCCTATCGTTTTCTTGCGAAAGGACAAAAAAATGCATGAAAGCGTATACGAGTGGACGGTAAACATTTTATAAATATGGTTTTAAAACCCGTTTTCAGATAAATACCAACGTAAGTGCATTGACAGGGCCTAAACTACTTACAGTGTACTGTTAGGGTCCCTGCCTCTGAAGTGGTGGAATTAACACTGTTGTTAGCCACACATCTGTATTGTCCTTCATCTGATCGGTGAACATTCTGTATTGTCAAACTGTGAGTGTTTCCTGATGAAGTTGTGCTCAGTTGTGGATCTGCTGTTATGTTTAGAACCACATTATCTTTTGTCCATTTAACGCTGGGTTGAGGGTTTCCATGTACTGTGCAGTTAAAGACAACATTTTGATCTTCTATTTTCACGACATTTTTCGGTTGCTTGGTAAACTCGGGCACATCTGGAAGGATACAAATACAAAAAACAATGCTGTTACAAAAATAGCATTTAAAAGGATCAACACGTCGACAACAATATTGTTATATCGTCAAAATTGTCAGCTATTACAAACAAAACCTTTCACTCCCATATTTAACATTTGAGTTATCTGAAATTTTGGATTTCTGAAAGGTTTAAAGACGTTTGAGAGAAAATCTTCTCACTTGTAAATTTTTTCAAACTTTTGCCACCATTAGATATAATGAGTGAAAGTCACTGTTTTATTGTAACGGCACTCGATCCTTATACATGTATAAAAGGTTTTCATTCCATGGCCTGGAGATTGCTTTAAACTTGGAATAGAGACAAAAGAACGCCAAAAGTGATGACGCAAAAAGCCGCAAGAATAGCAATTTTGATTTCTCGACCGCCTGTAAATAAATCAACTGGCTCTTACTTTATTCGAAAGGCGATATGAGTCAGCTTATCATGGATTAAAGTCAATCCGGGGGTTTTACTTTTCTTGTTTCAATGCCGAATTATTCACAGTTTAGCAGTAGCTTAAGCTTAATAACTAAACGTGTGTAAAATGGGCGAATTCTGCGGATAATTTTCTCGAGTATAAGTATTTAAAGGTAAAAAATTCATGCACAGCAACCAACACACGCACACACACAAAAAAAGTAGAAAAAGACTTTACCGCAAAAAAAAAAAAAAAAAAAAAAAAAAATCCTGCACATGGATTGCGTGGGCAGTAAGGTAAGTCTTTATAAGCCTAATGACTCACAACTGCAGGAGCTTAACCCGGTTTCTGTAGCATGAAGCCACTGAGAGTATTACTATATCCCCTTGGATGAGATGCTAGTCCATCGCAAGGTTACCCCCAAGTATTTTGTCGCCGGTAACCACTTATACACCTGGCCCCGGTTGTTCAAAAGGTGGATAGCGCTATCCACCGGATAAATCACTATCAATTAAGTGGATAACACAAAGGATTTTGTTAATACTTATCCACTGAAGAGTGATCTATCCAGTGGATAGCGCTATCCACCTTTTGAACAACTGGGGCCTGGGTGGAGACAGACAACGTGGAGCAAAGTTTTTTTGTCTAAGAAAACAACACGACGGCAGAGACCATGCTCGAACCACCGAACTTCAAATTGAAAGTCCGACGCGCTAACCACTAGACCATCGCGCAAGTACCTTTCCTCTTACACAAACTGCTCTTATAGCATCAAAAAGAGGAAAATACCAAGTAATTACTCGAATAAAGAACAAACTATAATCAGATTAAAGCGATTTTTCGAAAATACAAAGCAAGAACTTGTTGATATCCATTTCCATACAGACCATCCGCAGCCAACAAAACTTATTCATAGTTTCAGTGCACTAGTAATTTTTGACAAAACTGGAGTATTATGATCAAATGTATACACCTTATTCGATGGTTTGACAGATAATACGCGCCGATATTTTAAGGGTTGTGTAGTACAGTCGAAGCTCTCTTAACGGACACTCTCGTAAGCGGACAGCTCTACTTACGGCCGCCTTGTTTGAAATCCCGTTTTAACTCCCATACAAACTCTGTATTTTTACATTCTTGTAAGCGGACATTCCCGTAAGCGGCCGCGGACACTTTCAGAGATTACGACTTAGAGTTTTTCTTTGTTTTTAAGCTAGACTACGAGCAGTCTCTCTTTCCCAGCGTAGTCCGTCGAGCGACAAAAGAAAAAAACATTAGCGAACGGATAATGGCCGCGCGAAACTAGGGGCGATTCCCGTACGTAAGCGGACATCCCAAAGAAAATCCTATTAACAACCTCTGTATCTTGTTTTTATCAATCCGGCAACTTCACATCGCCGTTCGTCACAATGATTTTACAGTAATTACAGTACCATATTTCAGTGTTTGTTTGGTCGTCATCCACGTCCGGTTACATTTCGAAACACCACTTACATGCATATGCCCTTGTGACTGGAATTACAACGTCGTCCAATACGGTACTGTATTTATTGTTAGCTGGACAAGCTCACGTAAGCGGCCATCTAACCCCTACACCTCTAGTGGCCGCTTACAAGAACCATTCCCGTAAGCGGCAATCTATCCCCTACACCTCCAGTGGCCTCTTACGAGAACCATTCTCGTAAGCGGCCATCTATCCCCTACACCTCTAGTGGCCTCTTGCAAAAACCATTCCCGTAAGCGGCCGTCTATCCCCTACACCTCTAGTGGTCTCTTACGAGAACCATTCTCGTAAGCGGCCATCTATCCCTTACACCTCTAGTGGCCGCTTACGAGAACCATTCTGGTAAGCGGCCAGCTCCAGTTACGGACACTTTTTTCGCGTTCAGAAGGTGTCCGCTTACGAGAGCTTCGACTGTCTTTCTTCCAGCCCCGCAGGGGCGAGAAAAAATGCGAACAATGAGTAAAATGTCCGCACGTATTATCTGTTAAACCATCGAATAAGGGATATATTATTCGACTGAAATTCCTTTTATTATAGTTTCTGTGTCTTCAAACCGGGACACAAAGGAGTAATAGGGCGATCTACTGTGTAATAACGAGCTCGCATATTATGCGTTATTAGCGTCTAGAATCAACCTAGCACATCGTTTCTGTAGTCTTAGAACTCTTTGGAGGTTTCCAACGGTGCAGTTACCACAGACTGTACAACAGTACTCTAGTATTGGCTTCTAACAAATGATTTCATTCATGAAAACGGGTACAGGAAAACATCATATCTGTTGACCACAAACTAGCGCGCAAAAGTTAAAAAAAGGTAATCAGCAAAGGCACATGGAGATTGATCGCAGAAAAGAGTTTCTCTTTCTTGTTGCACCAAAACACAACCTATTAAAATACTTCGATACTCGGTCTGACTGTGATCAACGTTGCAAATAGATTGCACATTGAATAAACTGGTCGTAAAAGTATTCTTACATTGGACGTCTATTGTAGAAGCATTGGAGGTAACTGTCTCAACATCGTTAGTAGCGACACATTTGTATTGTCCACTGTCCCCTCTCTTCAAATTCGTTATTGTCAACTGCTTTTTATCCAATGATAAACTGATTCTTGCAGTCACATTGACAGGGGATTCATCTTTTGTCCATAAGAATGTCGGGACAGGATTTCCACTTGCATCACAAGTTAAGGTAACGTTCTCTCCTTCTTCCTTTGTCTGATTTTGTGGATATGTGCTGAACTCAGGCTGATCTATAATAAGAAAATATCACCTTTTCTAACAAATCATTTCATTCAAGAAAACGGGTATTGGAAAACATCACATCTGTTGACTAAAAACCAGCGCACAAAAGTTAAAAACTGGTAATCACTAAGAGCACATGGCGATTGATACCAGAAAAGAGTTTCTCTTTCTTGTTGCACCAAAACACAACCTATTAAAATACTTCGATACTCGGTCTGACTGTGATCAACGTTGCAAATAGATTGCACATTGAATTAACAGGTCGTAAAAGTATTCTTACATTGGACGTCTATTGTAGAAGCATTGGAGGTAACTGTCTCAACATCGTTGGTAGCGACACATTTGTATTGTCCACTGTCCCCTCTCTTCAAATTCGTTATTGTCAACTGCTTTTTATCCAATGATAAGCTGATTCTTGCAGTCACATTGACAGGGGATTCATCTTTTGTCCATGAGAATGTCGGGACAGGATTTCCACTTGCATCACAAGTTAAGGTAACGTTCTCTCCTTCTTCCTTTGTCTGATTTTGTGGATATGTGCTGAACTCAGGCTGATCTATAATAATAAAATATCACCTTTTCTAACAAATGATTTCATTCAAGAAAACAGGTATTGGAAAACATCACATCTGTTGACTAAAGACCAGCGCACAAATTTAAAAACTGGTAATCACTAAGAGCACCTGGCGATTGATACCAGAAAAGAGTTTCTCTTTCTTGTTGCACCAAAACACAACCTATTAAAATACTTCGATACTCGGTCTGACTGTGATCAACGTTGCAAATAGATTGCACATTGAATTAACAGGTCGTAAAAGTATTCTTACATTGGACGTCTATTGTAGAAGCATTGGAGGTAACTGTCTCAACATCGTTAGTAGCGACACATTTGTATTGTCCACTGTCCCCTCTCTTCAAATTCGTTATTGTCAACTGCTTTTTATCCAATGATAAGCTGATTCTTGCAGTCACATTGACAGGGGATTCATCTTTTGTCCAAGAGAATGTCGGGACAGGATTTCCACTTGCATCACAAGTTAAGGTAACGTTCTCTCCTTCTTCCTTTGTCTGATTTTGTGGATATGTGCTGAACTCAGGCTGATCTATAATAATAAAATATCACCTTTTCTAACAAATCATTTCATTCAAGAAAACGGGTATTGGAAAACATCACATCTGTTGACCAAAAACCAGCGCACAAAAGTTAAAAACTGGTAATCACTAAGAGCACATGGCGATTGATACCAGAAAAGAGTTTCTCTTTCTTGTTGCACCAAAACACAACCTATTAAAATACTTCGATACTCGGTCTGACTGTGATCAACGTTGCAAATAGATTGCACATTGAATTAACAGGTCGTAAAAGTATTCTTACATTGGACGTCTATTGTAGAAGCATTGGAGGTAACTGTCTCAACATCGTTAGTAGCGACACATTTGTATTGTCCACTGTCCCCTCTCTTCAAATTCGTTATTGTCAACTGCTTTTTATCCAATGATAAGCTGATTCTTGCAGTCACATTGACAGGGGATTCATCTTTTGTCCAAGAGAATGTCGGGACAGGATTTCCACTTGCATCACAAGTTAAGGTAACGTTCTCTCCTTCTTCCTTTGTCTGATTTTGTGGATATGTGCTGAACTCAGGCTGATCTATAATAAGAAAATATCACCTTTTCTAACAAATCATTTCATTCAAGAAAACGGGTATTGGAAAACATCACATCTGTTGACCAAAAACCAGCGCACAAAAGTTAAAAACTGGTAATCACTAAGAGCACATGGCGATTGATACCAGAAAAGAGTTTCTCTTTCTTGTTGCACCAAAACACAACCTATTAAAATACTTCGATACTCGGTCTGACTGTGATCAACGTTGCAAATAGATTGCACATTGAATTAACAGGTCGTAAAAGTATTCTTACATTGGACGTCTATTGTAGAAGCATTGGAGGTAACTGTCTCAACATCGTTGGTAGCGACACATTTGTATTGTCCACTGTCCCCTCTCTTCAAATTCGTTATTGTCAACTGCTTTTTATCCAATGATAAGCTGATTCTTGCAGTCACATTGACAGGGGATTCATCTTTTGTCCATGAGAATGTCGGGACAGGATTTCCACTTGCATCACAAGTTAAGGTAACGTTCTCTCCTTCTTTCTTTGTCTGATTTTGTGGATATGTGCTGAACTCAGGCTGATCTATAATAAGAAAATATCACCTTTTCTAACAAATGATTTCATTCAAGAAAACAGGTATTGGAAAACATCACATCTGTTGACTAAAAACCAGCGCACAAATTTAAAAACTGGTAATCACTAAGAGCACCTGGCGATTGATACCAGAAAAGAGTTTCTCTTTCTTGTTGCACCAAAACACAACCTATTAAAATACTTCGATACTCGGTCTGACTGTGATCAACGTTGCAAATAGATTGCACATTGAATTAACAGGTCGTAAAAGTATTCTTACATTGGACGTCTATTGTAGAAGCATTGGAGGTAACTGTCTCAACATCGTTAGTAGCGACACATTTGTATTGTCCACTGTCCCCTCTTTTCAAATTCGTTATTGTCAACTGCTTTTTATCCAATGATAAGCTGATTCTTGCAGTCACATTGACAGGAGATTCATCTTTTGTCCAAGAGAATGTCGGGACAGGATTTCCACTTGCATCACAAGTTAAGGTAACGTTCTCTCCTTCTTCCTTTGTCTGATTTTGTGGATATGTGCTGAACTCAGGCTGATCTATAATAAGAAAATATCACCTTTTCTAACAAATCATTTCATTCAAGAAAACGGGTATTGGAAAACATCACATCTGTTGACCAAAAACCAGCGCATAAAAGTTAAAAACTGGTAATCACTAAGAGCACATGGCGATTGATACCAGAAAAGAGTTTCTCTTTCTTGTTGCACCAAAACACAACCTATTAAAATACTTCGATACTCGGTCTGACTGTGATCAACGTTGCAAATAGATTGCACATTGAATTAACAGGTCGTAAAAGTATTCTTACATTGGACGTCTATTGTAGAAGCATTGGAGGTAACTGTCTCAACATCGTTGGTAGTGACACATTTGTATTGTCCACTGTCCCCTCTCTTCAAATTCGTTATTGTCAACTGCTTTTTATCCAATGATAAGCTGATTCTTGCAGTCACATTGACAGGGGATTCATCTTTTGTCCAAGAGAATGTCGGGACAGGATTTCCACTTGCATCACAAGTTAAGGTAACGTTCTCTCCTTCTTCCTTTGTCTGATTTTGTGGATATGTGCTGAACTCAGGCTGATCTATAATAAGAAAATATCACCTTTTCTAACAAATGATTTCATTCAAGAAAACAGGTATTGGAAAACATCACATCTGTTGACTAAAGACCAGCGCACAAATTTAAAAACTGGTAATCACTAAGAGCACCTGGCGATTGATACCAGAAAAGAGTTTCTCTTTCTTGTTGCACCAAAACACAACCTATTAAAATACTTCGATACTCGGTCTGACTGTGATCAACGTTGCAAATAGATTGCACATTGAATTAACAGGTCGTAAAAGTATTCTTACATTGGACGTCTATTGTAGAAGCATTGGAGGTAACTGTCTCAACATCGTTAGTAGCGACACATTTGTATTGTCCACTGTCCCCTCTCTTCAAATTCGTTATTGTCAACTGCTTTTTATCCAATGATAAGCTGATTCTTGCAGTCACATTGACAGGGGATTCATCTTTTGTCCAAGAGAATGTCGGGACAGGATTTCCACTTGCATCACAAGTTAAGGTAACGTTCTCTCCTTCTTCCTTTGTCTGATTTTGTGGATATGTGCTGAACTCAGGCTCATCTATAATAAGAAAATATCACCTTTTCTAACAAATCATTTCATTCAAGAAAACGGGTATTGGAAAACATCACATCTGTTGACTAAAAACCAGCGCACAAAAGTTAAAAACTGGTAATCACTAAGAGCACATGGCGATTGATACCAGAAAAGAGTTTCTCTTTCTTGTTGCACCAAAACACAACCTATTAAAATACTTCGATACTCGGTCTGACTGTGATCAACGTTGCAAATAGATTGCACATTGAATTAACAGGTCGTAAAAGTATTCTTACATTGGACGTCTATTGTAGAAGCATTGGAGGTAACTGTCTCAACATCGTTAGTAGCGACACATTTGTATTGTCCACTGTCCCCTCTCTTCAAATTCGTTATTGTCAACTGCTTTTTATCCAATGATAAGCTGATTCTTGCAGTCACATTGACAGAGGATTCATCTTTTGTCCATGAGAATGTCGGGACAGGATTTCCACTTGCATCACAAGTTAAGGTAACGTTCTCTCCTTCTTTCTTTGTCTGATTTTGTGGATATGTGCTGAACTCAGGCTGATCTATAATAATAAAATATCACCTTTTCTAACAAATGATTTCATTCAAGAAAACAGGTATTGGAAAACATCACATCTGTTGACCAAAAACCAGCGCACAAATTTAAAAACTGGTAATCACTAAGAGCACCTGGCGATTGATACCAGAAAAGAGTTTCTCTTTCTTATTGCACCAAAACACAACCTATTAAAATACTTCGATACTCGGTCTGACTGTGATCAACGTTGCAAATAGATTGCACATTGAATAAACTGGTCGTAAAAGTATTCTTACATTGGACGTCTATTGTAGAAGCATTGGAGGTAACTGTCTCAACATCGTTGGTAGCGACACATTTGTATTGTCCACTGTCCCCTCTCTTCAAATTCGTTATTGTCAACTGCTTTTTATCCAATGATAAGCTGATTCTTGCAGTCACATTGACAGGGGATTCATCTTTTGTCCATGAGAATGTCGGGACAGGATTTCCACTTGCATCACAAGTTAAGGTAACGTTCTCTCCTTCTTTCTTTGTCTGATTTTGTGGATATGTGCTGAACTCAGGCTGATCTATAATAATAAAATATCACCTTTTCTAACAAATGATTTCATTCAAGAAAACAGGTATTGGAAAACATCACATCTGTTGACCAAAAACCAACGCACAAATTTAAAAACTGGTAATCACTAAGAGCACATGGCGATTGATACCAGAAAAGAGTTTCTCTTTCTTGTTGCACCAAAACACAACCTATTAAACTACTTCGATACTCGGTCTGACTGTGATCAACGTTGCAAATAGATTGCACATTGAATAAACTGGTCGTAAAAGTATTCTTACATTGGACGTCTATTGTAGAAGCATTGGAGATAACTGTCTCAACATCGTTGGTAGTGACACATTTGTATTGTCCACTGTCCCCTCTCTTCAAATTCGTTATTGTCAACTGCTTTTTATCCAATGATAAGCTGATTCTTGCAGTCACATTGACAGGGGATTCATCTTTTGTCCATGAGAATGTCGGGACAGGATTTCCACTTGCATCACAAGTTAAGGTAACGTTCTCTCCTTCTTTCTTTGTCTGATTTTGTGGATATGTGCTGAACTCAGGCTGATCTATAATAATAAAATATCACCTTTTCTAACAAATGATTTCATTCAAGAAAACAGGTATTGGAAAACATCACATCTGTTGACCAAAAACCAGCGCACAAATTTAAAAACTGGTAATCACTAAGAGCACATGGCGATTGATACCAGAAAATAGTTTCTCTTTCTTGTTGCACCAAAACACAACCTATTAAAATACTTCGATACTCGGTCTGACTGTGATCAACGTTGCAAATAGATTGCACATTGAATAAACTGGTCGTAAAAGTATTCTTACATTGGACGTCTATTGTAGAACCATTGGAGGTAACTGTGTCAACATCGTTAGTAGCGACACATTTGTATTGTCCACTGTCCCCTCTCTTCAAATTCGTTATTGTCAACTGCTTTTTATTCAATGATAAACTGATTCTTGCAGTCACATTGACGGGGGATTCATCTTTTGTCCATGAGAATGTCGGTACAGGATTTCCACTTGCGTCACAAGTTAAGGTAACGCTCTCTCCTTCTTTCTTTGTCTGATTTTGTGGATATAAGCTGAACTCAGGCTGATCTGTAATAAAAATATAATACCTTTGTAGCAAATTATTTCATTCAGGAAAAGGTGTATAGGAAAGCTTTACATCTATTGACCACAAACCAGCGCACGAAAATTAAAGAAAATGAAAAGGGTAATCAAGACGACATGGAGACTTATCTCATAAAAGGAGTTGCTCTTTTTCTGTTGTACCAAAACACAGCCTATTAAAACACTTCGATACTCGGTCTGACTATGATAAAAGGTCAGTATAGTTTGCACATTGAATGAACAGGTCGTAAAAGTGTTCTTACATTGAACATCTATTGTCGAAGCATTGGAGGTAACTGTCTTAACATCATTGGCAGGGACACAGTTGTATTGTCCACTGTCCTCTCTCTTCAAATTCGTTATTGTCAACTGCTTTTTATCCTGTGAAAAACTGACTCTTGTATTCGCGTTTACAGGAGATTCATCTTTTGTCCAAGAGAATTTCGGTACAGGATTTCCACTTGCATCACAAGTTAAGGTAACGTTCTCTCCTTCTTTCTTTGTCTGATTTTGTGGATATGTGCTGAACTCAGGCTGATCTGTAATAAGAAAATATCAATGTTACTAAAATGTGGTTGAAAATATCACCTTTTCTAACAAATGATTTCATTCAAGAAAACGGGTACAGGAAAACATCACATCTGTTTACCACAAACCATCGCGTAAAAGTTAAAAAAAGGTAATCACCAAGAGCACATGAAGACTGATCCTAGAAAAGAGTTTCTCTTTCCTGTTGCACCAAACCACAACCTATTAAAACACTTCGATACTCGTTCTGACTGTGATCAAAGTTGCAAAAAGATTGCACATTGAATAAACAGGTCGTAAAAGTATTCTTACATTGGACGTCTATTGTAGAAGCATTGGAGGTAACTGTATCAACATCGTTGGTAGCCACACATTTGTATTGTCCACTGTCCCCTCTCTTCAAATTCGTTATTGTCAACTGCTTTTTATCCTGTGATAAACTGATTCTTGCATTCGCATTTACAGGAGATTCATCTTTTGTCCATGAGAATGTGGGTAGAGGATTTCCACTTGCATCACAAGTTAAGGTAACGTTCTCTTCTTCTTTCTTAGTTTCATTTTGTGGATATGTGCTGAACTCAGGCTGATCTGTAATAAGAAAATAGTATCTTTTCTAACAAATGATTTATTATCATGAACCAGCCTGATGAAAAGAAAACGATCACCCCTTTTGACACACAAATCTTTGCAAGGTAATTGTACCAAAACACAACCTATTAAAAGAATTTCAATTGATACACGTACGGTCTTTTTCGTTCTTACATGTTGTGATCTATAATTTAACAGATGCAATCTTTTTGTTAAATAGACAATATCCTAACGATATTAAGTGTATTTTGCAAACAAAACCTAACGTAAAAAGTCTGCTTGAACATTCTGCCAAGAGACCATTTTATAGAAGGCCAGACAGAACTTGAATATTTAATAGCCTTTTCCAGGCGCTTCGGCTGATATTGAGGAGCAAGGGAAAAATACTGACACTGCTGTCACAGGTTATTTGAGTCTTCAGTGCTATTGTGATCAAAATGTTAATTTTCTCTTTCTCTTCAGTTTTTTAAAAGTTGAAACGCTGAATATTTCCCCTGCAAAATTTTAAGTTCAAATTCTAAGGGGAAGACCAGTTATTGTAAACGTAAATTTCAGCTTCGAGCTTCGACTTGCCACCGAATTAATTGATTAAAATGATTAGATGACGTCATATGACGTAAGGCCACCCGAATTAATTCTTTCTCACAGAACCAGATACTCCCCCCCCCCCCCCGGTATTTTAGACTGTGCTTCAAACTTGCCCAATAGGGCATACAAATTTGTTTGTGTTAGCTTCGTCAATCTCAAATTTGTGGACTGTTTGATTCACGTTCACACTACCAGTCACTTCTCTGCATGAGTTTACAGATTTTCAAGACTTTCATTCCACAACAATATTTCAGGTTGTCTTTTTCGTATTCCTATTCACAGTATTCCCATCACCTGTACAAAACATGCAGGCACTTCAATGTTTTGTTAACCCTACCCAGGGTGTGCAAAAAGTGCAAAGTGAACTTTCAAACCTTGTATAGTCTGTATACAGTGGAACCTCGATTTAAAGAACCTCTATTTAACGAAGTCCTCGATATAACGAACGATATTCTATGTCCCGGCTAAAGTTACAGTAAAATGTATGGAATAGAACCTCGATATAAGGAACCTCGATATAACGAATTCCCCGATATAACGAACATAATACGAAAGCCCAAACGTAAAATCTACCTCGATATAACGAATCGCTACTCTGAAAGTGTCGGTTTTTTTGTAAACAAAAGCTGCGCGTCTGCTCAAAAGTGAAAATAATTGCTACTGAAAGCCACCATGCTTAATGAATTGCATCTCAATAATGCGGCACTTCTGGGCGACGAAAATTGCATTAAATTGCGTGACGGAAGTTACCTGTGTTACAAATCAATCATTAACTATGACCTCGATATAACGAACGTTTTGGTCGTTTCCCCTCAAGTTCGTTATATCGATATAACGAACCCTCGATTTAACGAACAAATTTGGTCGGTCCACAACGACTTCGTTAAATCGAGGTTCCACTGTACAAAGCAACTATTACGTCAAACAAAACTAAACCAGATATCGGTGGCGTACAGCATAATGACTAACCAGTAAATATGAAACATTCTACCTACGAACCATCTCACTATATTTTCGCGCATGGCGCAAAAACCGCGTCGCGCAAAAAAGGTTACTTGTAAAGGTACAAGCAACTATGACGTCAAGCTAAAAATATCACGTTAAGCTAAAATGAAACGAAGTGTCGCTAACTGACTACGACATCTTACAACGAAGCTAGTCTCTTTGGAATTACGAAGAAATTAGGGGTGGACCATTAGAAATCCTGGGAGGGGGGTCAAAAAATTTTCTGTGTATGAATTTTTTTTTCGGCCTGAATTTCCTGCAGGATTTTTTTTTTTTGGAGGTGCAAGCCTGCAGGATTTTTTTTTTTCTGAGATCTTCTTTATAAATGCGTGCAAGCTCCAATTTTTTTTATACTAATGGCCCAATCCATTTTTGGTATTACAGTCGAAGCTCTCGTAAGCGGACACTCTCGGGGCGCGAAAAAAGTGTCCGTAACTGGAGCTGGCCGCTTACGAGAATGTGAAGATACAGAGTTTGTATGGGAGTTTAATAAAACGGGGTTTTGACTAGGTGGCCGAAAGGAGAGCTGTCCGCTTACGAGAGTGTCCGTTAAGGGAGCTTCGACTGTAAATGCTGGAGAGTAGATTTAAGTCAGACTGTCGAACCTTTGCATAAAAAATGGCGAGAAATAAGAATTGAGACGGAGTGGTCGAGCGCCGAAGGCGCGAGCCGCTAGGGGGGTCTGGGGGCATGCCCCACCAGAAAATTTTGAAATCTTGATGCTCTGAAACTCCATTTCTAGTGTTCTGAGACAACAATTTCTGTCAAAAATGTTTGGCAAATTGATGTGGCTTCTCGTCGCTTTGAGTCTCTTTGCGTAGCTCCACATACAAGTACTCGATTTCATTTTATATTTCTTGCTGTTTCTTTAGTTTATCTGGATATCAGAGTTAAGTATACGCAATTTCGTCTTTTTGTATAGTAAGTATTATGAGAATTTGACGAAAATGACAGAATTTCATTTTCAAGCAAAATCGGGGTAATCTCGACGAGATCGGAACGGTTGGACAATCTGTAATGTATTTAAAAAATACTTGCGTGTAGTAGAGCAGGTTACATATTTCATGATGTTTACAGTGTTTTCAAATATGTACATAAACAAGGTTTTGGTTATATTAAGATATTGGTACATGTACCAGATAGACCTTTGAGGCAGGTAATTTTTGACAGCATTTGAGTCAACCTGAAGTTGCTTTTTGATGAATTTACTACCAGAGAGCATGTCATACTCTCATATGTTCCAGTTTATAAATAAATATATGTATATATAGCCAGTTAGCTTGCAGGATTTTATTTTTTTATGGTCAACTGCTTGCAGGAATTTTTTTTGAGACAATTTTCCTTTGCAGGAATTTTTTTTTGGGAATTGTCACCCCCCCTCCCAAGATTTCTAATGGTCCGCCCCTTACCGAGGTCGATTACGGAATCCCAAAAATTTGTCCAAAATCATACCTTCTTTAATAACTTAAGCATATCAGGTTACACCTGATACCCCTCGTTTTTTTAATAAACACCTTTATTGACTAAAAAGATACATCTAACATTTCAAGTTACATTAAGCTGCTATATTAAAGAAAAACAGTACATGTATATGTATCAGAAATAATAAAAAAACGAGGGGTATCAGCTACCGGCCTCGTTAATAAAAGCTATAACAAAATTAAGATTAATCTTTATAGATAAATAGACAAATCACGTGTACTTACATTGCACATCCAGTTTAGCAGCACTTGAGATAGCATTTCCAAGGCTGTTGTTTGCCACACATTGGTATTCTCCGCTATCTTGTCTGGTTACATTCGCTATAGTCAACTGTTTATTTTCTGGTCCAAAACTGATTCTGCCATCTCCGCTGGCACTTATAACGGATCCATTTTTTGTCCATGATATTGTGGGTACAGGATTTCCAGTGGCGTTACATGATAAAGTCACGTTATTCCCTTCTTTTACTGGCTGGTTCTGTGGATTTGTTGTGATGTTAGGTGCAGCTGTAATAAGAAAACAAACCATTCACCAAGTGCAAAAGATGGAATCTACAAGACTGTAGCCTTTGAGGTATTTGATCACATGACATAAATTGTCCCCAAGTTCCGACGTGGGTGACAAGCCCTATTTTTTATACATTTGTCAGCTCAAATACTTCTAATGCAGTCAACGGAATGTTTTTCAAATTTATTGACAAAGACATTCCCTTAACCTGTTTCTTAGCTATTCCTCCCGTTAGGCGCAATGATATTGGGAGTTCAAATACGCGGGAGACTAGAAGGGATGTCGAAGAACTGGAAATTTCTTAAAGGTAATAATAACTCGAAGGGATTCATTTTTTTGCCTCACGATGGTTTTGCCCTTACGTTTCGTTCAACGATTTTCGACTGATTTACAATTCTCAACGAGCGTGTCTAGAAAATTATCGTGCAATTCAAACCAAACCACTAACACATTCTTCCTAAAAGGTCATACGAATGCTATTTCTGGATTTAAAAATCCAGATAACCCCGTGTTCATTGTTTCGCCCCACGGCAGTTCGCTTGCAGGATATTTTTTTCAGAATTACCCAGCCCCCATCAGAAATGTAATAGCTTCTAATGGTTCGCACCTTATCAAACGATTTTCGACTTATAAGTTCTCGTTTCATACAAAATGATATTCAGCCATGACTTGTTTTCGGACGAATATCTGGATTCACCTATTTGCTCAAGACAAACTAAATACAGTTTACTTACTGCGCCTTTCAATAACATGCGGAATTTGAAATTCACATTTCCACCAACGGTTGCGTTTTATTCTGCCGTCAATCATCTTAGCTTACCTCTCAGGAAACAGACCTTCACTTCAGTGAGGTCAAAAGGTCACGTCCGTGCATTATGATTGGTAGATTTCGATCCATTTTGTTTGTTTCTTTTTTACATGGTCCGTTGGCTTTCGTTTTAATTATGATTGACGGCAGGGAATAACGCAACCGTTGGTGGAGATTTTAATTTCAAATTCCGCATGTTATTGAAAGGCGCAGTAAAACACAACTGAGCTTTAAGTGGTCGCTTCAGCGTTGTTAAAGTTTGTCGCTTGAGACATATATTGTTTCGTATAGTTTAAATCCAATGTTTCAAATTAATCTATACAGTTTAAATCATGTCAATTGTATGTAATAAACGTTTTAGGGGACGTTATGAAGCCGGATGGTAACCATTCAAATCATTACTCGCAAGCGCGGATAAATGAAAAGTATTCTTAATGTTTAATATTGTGAACTGTTATAAATTACTTGAAATGAATTAAGTATGCTCGATAATGTTGGAAAAAATTAATAAATAAACAGAGTCAATTGTACAATATCTTGCGAAAATAACATTAACATCGGTCAAAGTAGCGGCGAGTAGTGTCAGGAGACTATACAATCATTTTACAGGTAATCATTACATCTACATTTTTTAAAGGGAAGTGAGAAATGCCATTTTTCTTGCTAAATTTAAGTCAAAGAAGTATTGTAATAGCCTAAGGTGTTGTTGCCAAATAATTGTCGATGAGTGATGAAGATGGTTGGCGAAGGTACAAAATGATAGCCGACTCTTTTCCGTCTTCAAGTTGAATTGTTTAGCTATAGAATTTTTTAACAATAAAAAGTAAAAGCCTGTGGTTAGTTATCAGAGAAATACAACATTCATTCTAACATAAACAACAGCACTGACCTGCTTGTGTGAACGGAACAATACGTAGCAACAGTAGCAAACCTCCCCATAGAAATAGCTTTCTTCTCTAAACAAGAAAACCGGGAGTGCTTAGCGTATAATGCGTTATGGCCCTGTCACACTATTGCGTATCGTACTAGCGTATGCCAGCGTATGAAAAATATCACTCATACGCGGGTACACGCTGACATACGCTAGGGATACGTTAGGCCCGGTTCGAACGTCGAACTTTTCATGTGCCGAATCTAATGCAAATGAGAAAGAACAATGGATTTTGCTTATTTGCATTAGATTCGGCACATGTGAAGTTCGACGTTTGAACCGGGTCTTAGGCATAGCTCGTATACGTTTCAAGCACGGTCGCATACGGTGGCATACGCTGACATACGGCGAGGCAGAATAATTTTTTTAGCATGTTTTAAAATTTTGTGCGTATTCGGACTTATGGTTTATTCGCTAAGCATACGCTAGGTATAAGCTGAATACGCGGGCGTTACGCTAAAGGTACGTTGGTCATATGCTGTATTTTCAAGGGCATTTTGTGCGTATGAAAATTATTTTGTGAATTTCATACGCAACTCATACATTTCTCTCATACGCAATAGTGTGACAGGGCCTTTAGTGGGAATCGATAGGACTTAAACTTGCCAGCGGAAATAGAAATGTTACGGAATTAACCGGAAAGACCGAAAAGAGTGGAAAAATGGGCATATACTCCAACAGGTAGCTCGCATATTTTACAAGACTTTCGAAACGTGATGAAAAGTACTTTTAGATTTTCCAACCGGAATTTGGTCATGTTGTTCATTGCAACTACTATGTTAAGCACTATATGTCTTCGTGCAAATTTTATATTTCCATAACATTTCTAAAAGGCAATATCCCCTCAGAATATGTTTCACGCATAAAGCCGAGGAATGTTTGCTATTCGTCCCGCCTGTCCAAATCACAACATCGCGGGAATAGATACAAGGAGCAAGGGAACGCGAACGAAAATGCTGCTGGAGTACGTAGGATCTATGAAAGATCTATTGTAATGAGTCAAAAATAGTAATACAAACAGTAAGCAAAGCTGCCACTACGTAGTGCATACGTAGAGCATAGTATCAGCTTTTCTTACTGTTTGTATGACAGGAATATCACTTTCTTCTTTCTCGTGAGACTTGATTGTATAGACATATGTAAATTTGGTAAACATTTCTACAAGGTATATGTGTTTTATAAAAACCAATAAGCCACAAAGATAAGTCACGCATCAAAACAAGGCAATGGTTGTTGGTGGCCTGTGCAAAGTAATCCTTAGTACTAAGGGAATGCCACTTTCTTCGCCTTTTTCATTGTTTTTATCTTTATTTATCCCAAGCTTGCTAATTTCGATCTCTCTCCAAAAGCGAAACTGCGATAATCGTGTAATTTCTAAAGATCATCCACATGAAAACAGTGTTGTACATGTACACAAAGTCAGATGAAGCTTGCGGTGAATTTGATCAGGTGACGTAATGTTCATAACACCTAATGAATTTTCAATGAATTGATTATACAGCTCTGGTATATTTGATAAACGTTTTCACCGCAATATCAGTAAAACGGATAAGTCACGTAAAACTGAGGAATATTTTGAACAGAAACCAGAATTTAGAGAAACCATAATAAGCACAGTAGTTTGAAGAAATGCAACAAGTCTGAACTACTCGATACAAAACAAACCAGCGATTTAATTCGAAACAGACTTTTGGGCCTGTAACTGAAACCATGCTTCTGCTAAAACATGTAGTTATTGAATCTCAAAGGAATTAACTGGCGAAAAAGTGAAGTAACTATTAATCCACTCATTAAGTAGAATTCAGTTAAACTTCGTCAAATATTCCTCCATTCCTTGTAACCATTCATTCATGACTTTATTTCATTAGTTAATAAATGAAGTATGAACAGAATCTTACAATGTGTTTTCGATTTCACGTATTAGTATAATGTTTAACGTTGATTTCAGTTTGCCTTAAATTTCTATTAAAGCTAACACGGGTTTAAAAGGCCTTGCTTTGGACACCTTTGCAACTGCTAGAAATGTGAGCATCGTTTCACTAAATTTGCGCTTTGTGGATCTGCTTAGAAGTGTCCATGGCATTTCTCTTATTTTCAGTTGAATCTCCAGAATCTCAGTTATTAATTTCACACTTAACGTGCAAAAATAAATAAATAAATAAATAAATAAATAAATAAATAAACAAATAAATAAATAAACGAGAACAGTTTTGCCCACATTCCTTTATCGGATAACCAAAATGTTAAAAACAAATTTTGTGAAGAATGTTAAAGATAAGACGACAAATCCACTAACCAAACCAATATTTTATCAACAAATACCCATTGTAAAGACTCAACTTCTTCTCTAAAAAAAATGTTGGAGGTCTTGGAGAGTAAATCGCCTTGTTTTCACCGCAAAGAAAAAGTCATAGAGATGGTCTCGGTTTTTGTTTACTCCCGGAAGTGTTTTAAAGAACCGCGAAAATTTGCGAAGTTGGAAGCGTATCAAATACTTTTACACCATTATTTAATTGAAAATGGTTTCATTGAGTCATTTGACGTTATCTCAAGAAGCGATGTAAATTTAGAGACTTGTGAATTGAAGCTTCCAAGACTGTTGTTCGCCACACATTGGTATTCTTCACTGTCTTCTCTGCTCACTTTCGTTATAATAAGCTTCACATTTTGTTCAGTAAAACCAACTTCGTTTATAGGAGATCCTATATCCATGTTATTGTTGGGGTGGGGGTTCCAGTCACTTCACAAGACAAAGTCACGTTATCACCTTCTTTTTCAGTTTTATTTTGCGGATGAGTAACTGTTCGGTGAATACAAGTCAAATACAAATGTATTTAGAAAATATTCTTATAACACCGTTCAAGAAACTTCACAACCTAGAAGGGCCGAGGAATAAATCATCTGAGAGTGATGTTATCATTAGTAGCGGATCTAGGAGAGAGACCTGGTACCCTCCCCCCGCCCTTATCTAGCCTTTTCAATCTCTAACATTTTCTGCCTCCCCCCCCCCCCACCTTATGCACCCCCCTTCCCTGACGATGGAGTCTGAATCTGCCACTGAATTCATGATCCAATTCTAACAAAGTTTTAAAGCAATGTCTGGATGATCGCCATGCATTATTAATTTGTTTATCTCGTTCTGAAGGGTCGTGAAAACAAGTCCCTTCCGAGGACCCTTTGTTTGTATACACACAATAGCAAATTATCTAAAAGGACAAACCATATATTATGGTTTGAATTTGAGTTAGGGTTGAGAATTGTGGGCCGTTCAAACCCAAACGACACCGATCTCATATTTTCTTTTAGAAGAACAGCTGCAACCATGGAAGTATGCGCAGTGTTTTGTGTATCTTTTCAAACAAAGCCGACAAAAAAATCGTTCTTCAAACGATATGCTTTCTGTGATTTATCTGATCAGTAGATTGAACTATTGCTGTTAGATTCTCAGGTTTCTATCGACTTTTATAGCGGGTGCTTGCCTCTAACCAACCATTCCTATAGGAAACAAATCTCTGTTAAATTAACTGAAGAAAAGAGTCATGTTTAGAGTCATTGCAGAGAATATGTCTAAAGAGTTTTTTCGGCACAAAACACATGTAAATGTACATGTAAATGTCTGGTCGCCGAAGTTAAACAACTTAGACTATAATTTCAGTCTTGAAAAATACTGGATTTTTTAATGTTTGTGAGCTTTAGAGTCATGGTGGGTAATATGTGTGAAGATTTTTTTCACCAGTTTTCACGCTCTACAGATTATGTCTAGTCGCCGAAGCTAAACAAGATCGTGTCACATGTATTTCTACGGTGGCCCAAAGGTGTCATGGCAATTTCAATTTGCTCACGGCAATTTAAACTTTGCTCACGGCAATTTCAATTTGCTCACGGCAATTTGAACTCCGCTCACGGAAATTTGAATTTGCTCACGGCAATTTCAATTTGCTTACGGCAAAGAAACACACACTTAGCTTCAAGCGGAGAGGATCGAAATTTCTATGGAAAGGCCAATAGAAAACGAGGAAATTCGTTCCAAACCAAGGGTATAAATACATGTTTAAAAATTATGCCGAGCAGAATGGTTTAACCTTTCTCAACAAAAATATGCGTTGCTACTGAAAGGTAGCAACTAGCAAATACAAACCCGGCAATTTATGAGGTTCGAGAGGAGAACAGAAACCATGGTCTTGCCTGAATGAAACAGTGGCATAAACGAAGCAGTGGATAAACTGTCAAAATTGCCAACGAAATTCAAACCTTTCCTACATAAAAATCTACATGCCAATATTAATGGCGAAAACAACACACCAACCGCCAGGCAAAAAAGGACCGTAAAATGAGGTGAAAAACTACAAGCGAAACACCACGGGAAACCATAACCGACAGACTTGATCTCTAGTCCGTTGCACACGACTTCTATGGAAAGGTTTTGAAACTCAGTCTAAACTAAAATTCTCCTGCAGAATACCCGTTCAAAACACACAGAAGGAGCAAATGGCATTAAAAACATGAGGTAAGAGTCTTGCACGCCTGCCAACCCCATTTTACACTTGAAGTTGAAATTGCCGTGAGCGAAGTTGAAATTACCGTGAGCAAATTGAAATTGCCGTGTTCCATGAGCAATCCAAATTGAAATTGCCGTGCCACTGTAGTACGTAAACAACGTCGTCAGGTATTTCAGATGACTGTCCCAATCTTGAAAATGCTGAATTTTTTACCAGGCTTACAACATTCCTGAAGAGTACGCTTAGTCTTTCGTGAGACAGATCTAGACTTTTATATTTATGCTTGGTAAAACTCTTTCAGGCATTTTAGTGAACTATACAATTCCCATAAACGCCATACAAACCAGCGCCTATGTAGAAATTTCAAAGTGAAATGTACGGAAGACTGAAAAAATCGATACTGTATACGTAGCTCACAGCACAGCGTCCTTCTTGTATTTGAATGAAAATTGTGTACAGTTTACTTCGGGTTTAATATATCGTCCTCTTGACGAATGAATATTATGACATATTTCGCCAAAAACGCGGAAGTCGGGTATTAACTGAACAACTATACTCTTTCACGAAACAAAATCAATATCACAAGAGATTGTACGCTTTCAATTCTTTTCTAATTGTAACAAAACAGCAGGGTAGCAGGTAGTTGGTTAAACTGTTACTCCCAAGGAATCGAAAACAAGCCACATTCTCCTCATCACGTGAATACATTTTTTATAATCTTGTTTGGAGAATTTAGCGTTAGGTCAAGACCTTTTCAATGCCTCAGAGACATTACAGATCAAGTACTCGTGGCTTTGTTGGTTAAATAACAATTGTTCGGATGTTCTCAAACTTTGTTTCGAACATTTCGCGGTAAGGTTACATTCTTACAAGCGCAAAGATGCAGAATAAATATAAGCTTCACGGTAGTTTCCGTATTAAATGATTGAATAACTCTAAGGTGTTGTCATGATCCTCGGCGAACAACTATCGAACCCTCAATGAACAAGAACATCAAGAAGCATCTATTGTATCTTTAGTGAATGTGAATATATGAAGATCATATATATCAGATCACTCATGTATCTTTAGTGTAACATAAGTTGTTATATCAGCAATCAGCGACAATACATTGCAAATAATAAGCCTACTAACTGCTATTTCTCTATAGCAACTTAACAGCTTACGTACCTTCACAAGATGCGCAGAATAGACATATAGTAAAGAGAAGGAAGCCATGTAGCAACGCCGACATAGCAAATAACATATATGGTGTACTTTCCACACCTTTTCTTCGGCTTCAACGGGGTTTCATTCTTTCGTTTTTAACGTATAAAACAGATAAAACATTACAAATTCAACGTATTTCAGTCGACGCTCGGTGATTCAATTGTAATATGATGAGCCAGAAATGATTAGGCGGTGGTGTTCATTACGTATCTGGGTAAATATTTACCTTATGTATGTTGGTGTCAAGTCACGCTCTGGATGGAAAACGTGGCTTCAATTCACAGAAACCGGGGCGGGGGGGGGGGGGGGGGGGGGGGAACTCCCATATAATAGTGATTGGGATTTGTCAGAGAGAGCATCAACAGAGCATTTACAGAGCATTTACGGTTTTACGGTATCGGTGGTATCAGTCGTATCGGTTGGGTTCTGTCGTCCTTGCGACTGAAACGGCGAATTTTGAAAATAATTAAAAGTATTATTACGTTTCGGTGAACTTTTTTTTATTTTTTACTTTTTAATTAGAATTGTATAAGTAGTTTTATCTTTTACCTTTGTAGTTATACCCATAGGATAACCAAATAGTTTCTGTATCAATTGTTATTGCTGACCAGGCAACTGCTAAGTGGTTTCAGTCATACCTAAGTAATCGGACCCAAAGGTGTAATGTAAATGGCAATCTGTCAACTGCCAGTACTGTTACTTGTGGCGTACCGCAGGGTAGCATCCTGGGTCCCTTGCTTTTCTTGATGTACATTAACGATCTCCCTAACTGCCTGCGGGTTGCTGCGCCGAGAATGTTTGCCGATGACACCAGTATAACTTTATCTGCAAAAACGCTAGCCGATCTGAAACTAGCAGTGACTTCTGAACTTAACAATCTCACCTGTTGGCTGAGAGCCAACAAATTAAGTTAAAATGTGGCCAAAACTGAGCTAATGATAATCGGATCTAGGCAGAGAATGAATGCCCAATGTGAGGAGATTAATATAAGTATCGATGACAGGATGATCAAGAGAGTTGACCATACTAAATTTCTGGGTCTTACCATTGATGCACAAAGCAAGAAAGTCTCTTCAGCCATTGGTGCATTGAAACGTGTACGACCTTTTATTCCGACGGATGTTGCAGGTCAAATTTACAATGCTTTAATATTACTAGCCTGCGAATACAGCCACCTCCCATCGCTCCCGGCCGCTAGGGGCGTTCGCGCGAGAGAGCGTCTGCGATTTACTTTGAGAAATTCCATACTGATGACGAAAATCTGTCCCGCATCGAGACAGGAGCGCTGATTGGCCAACTTGATAATTTTACATAATTATGCTTTAAATTATGCAGTGTTGTAACTCAATCGCCAGTTGCGAGGATTAATTTTGTCTGTCGTTAGAAACTGTACGACTCTGTGTTTAATCTATTTGTCCTATGTTTAATGTTTTGACGTTACTCTCTCGTTACTCTCTCGCGCGAACGCCCCTAGCGGCCGGGAGCGATCAGAGGCGACTGTATTCGCAGGCTATAATATTACCACATTTTGATTACTGCAGCCCGGTTTGGGATAGTATGAGTGGCTGTTTGAGTGATAAATTACAAAAATTACAAAATCGCGCTTCCAGAGTAATTACTCAATCACCTTTTGACACGAGCTCCAACCTCCTTCTTGCGATGCTTAAGTGGGAGAAGCTGTCTCTTCGTCGTAAAAAGCAGAAAGCTTTAATTATGTATAAAACATTGAATGAACTCGGCCCCAGACTATCTTCAATGTCTCTTCACTCAACGTCACGTTAATGATTATAACCTAAGAAATCTTGAAGGAAAGCTTTCGCTGCCCAAGCCAAATACTAATTACCTAAAACGAAGTTTTTGCTACAGCGGGGCTTGTTTGTGGAACAACTTGCCCCAAGATTTAAAAAGCGTTTGTTCTATTGGGCAGTTTAAACGGGGTATTAAGAAAGTATCTGAGATATCGGATTCCCACACGGCAATCATGTAAAGCAGTTGTACAAGTTTTAATTTTTAATTATTAACTTAACTGATGATTCTCCGTGTTTAAATAAAGATTTACATTACATTACATGTCATACATATTCATGTTTCAATTGTATCTTTTTTGGCTTGATAATGACGCGAAGTAGCCTCGAAACGTCGTTGGTTTTTTGAAGTTTAAACTGTTTTTTTTTTTAATTTCTTTTAGCGTTTAATTTTATGATAAAATCACTATTATATATCACTTTTATTTTATTTCATTTGTTTCTGCTTCTGTTTTCCTGCCGTAAGGATCAGTTTGCCGTTTCTTTCTCAATGTCACGCAGAGAAAACCCCCAGTCCCGGAGGCCAAGTTCATTTAATTTTTTTTTTTATCTAAAGCCTTCGTGGTCTTTGTGGTTTGCATGAGACCTTTCTCTCATAGTTTTATGTCCTATGGAAAAAAATAAATTCTGGCCATAAAGACCTGGTAGAAAATTGTGATTACTGGTAGGAGGACCTCAGACAAAAAAGGAATTCAAACTTCTGGGCTTGAAAATGAAAATGCAGAGTGTTTTGGCACTCTACTCTGAGTTTGTGGCAAAACAATTGAAGGTACTAGGGAACCATTTTTCTTTGGGCCCTCTTACTTGGAATGTAATTAGAGCACAACAAGCAGGACTGTGCACATGAGAACAACTATATGTTCTTTCACTTGAGCACAAGTCTTGGGTAATTTATAACGAATGTGCAATTGCCTATGTCATAAGCAACCAGAATTTGGAAAGGTGGTTGCTTAGGAAGGATGGTTGCTTATGAGAGTCAAAGTACAACAATAGAGAATGGTTGCTGAAAGGGAGCAAACTGCAGTTGTTCCAATAATTTTAACTAACAACTTTCCTATCAGACAGATAATTCCTAATGAGTTATTTATGTAAACCATTAAACAATTCCCTCAAAATTTCAATGCCAATTAGTGGTGGAGCAAGGAAAGAAGTGTTGAAATGTTTCTATTTCTATTTTCTATGCATGTACCCCAGAAAATTTTTTCCGATTTTACCCTCTCAAATGCCATTTCCAGCATTCCTGAGAGTCAAAAAGCATTTGTTAAGTAAAAAACTTGACAATCAGTCAATTCGTGGAAGTGAAACATCTACGTATAAAATAATTTTATTCTATTATTTTTATGAACCACATAGGAGACATAGGTCTGAAGGGGGGGGGGGGTTCCGGACCCCCCCCCCACCCCTCCCCTCTCCCTGGATCCGTCACTGTGACAAGGAATACCCAGGGGCATAGCTAGGGGGATCCTGGGGTGCCCATGACCCCCACTGTGTGAGATAATTTTAGTAAAACACAGCGTGGATGTTGACATGACAATCTGGTAAGTACCCTGGGTGTGACACACGTGACACCCCCTTTGAAAAATCCTAGCTATGCCCCTGCATACCATAGTTAAATGGAGTTGATCAGGAGCCCATTGATATTATAATAGAAAACAATTAATGGTAATCAAAATAATTATAGCAATTCATAAGTGGTACAAAAGCTCCAACAAATATCCAGTGAGCCAAAATTTTCCCCAACTATGAAGGTTATTTGACATTTTCTTTGTGGGTGTGCCAGGATTTCCGAAGGCAACAAGACCAAATTCGAAGACAACCCGATCTATTCTGAAGATGTCCGAAGATCTTCCGAAGAATTCAGAAGTTTCCATGGACCTCAGTCCTCCATTTTATAATATCCAGCTGTAATAGTAATGTTCAGAATGATAAAAAACCTACAAAAAGTGCTAAATTTTCATTAACGTAACTATATTTTTAATTGAATCATGTGATCAGTTGAGGCTGATAGCTCAAATCTGTAAGTCAGGAGTGAGAAATTGTTCCATAGGCATGAGTTGGTATGAGATTGGAGTTTTGGACTCACAGGCATGAGACTTGGCAGGTATGTTCTATGCCACCATGCAGAACTTAAGTATAATAAGTTTTCATTGTCAACTGAAGACAAAAGTAAGCAACCCGGGGCTGCTGTGAATTTCTAGCAGGCTACTGTTAGAGCACAATCCATCAAATATCAGTATAGACAATTATTATTTATCTTAGGAATCAACAAAGAAATATTTTAACAGACTGATTAAATCATTGATGCATTTTGTCTATACAAGTTTATAATTTTATTAAAATAATAACAGTAAACACCTTATTGATAATTATCTGCTAAAATGTGAAACAACTGACAATATGGGGGCATTTACTAAATGACAATAATTCACAGTTTTCAACCCAATTATAGGTCTCAAGAGCTTTGGATTTTTTCTAAGAGCAGGGCTTTACAAGACATGATAATGACAGACCAAAACCCTCACTGCCTGCATGCCTCAAGCCCCAATATTTTGGACGTATTTTGGGACAAGCAATAAAAAATGTAATTCTTGTTTGGCTGCTATTTTCAGGAAAAAGAGCAGACTGAAGGGCTCCACATTTTGCTGTTGAACCTAGAAAAAGAATAGACTTCATTAGGAAGCCACTCCAATAATATGAAAATAAAACAATAACAAACATATAAGCCTTTGGTTATTAAGGTTATAAAAGCTCATATATAAATTGCAATGTTCAACTCTCATGATTAGAGTGTAGATTGCACAAGAATATGAATCAAATATCATGTTTTTCCTCAGAAGACAGAAACTTTGATCTCAAAAGGTCGAAGCAACCTTACAAATTACAGCTTACGCTCACTATATTTGTTGTCAGACTTGCGATAACTTACGAAAATGACCGAACTTTAATCGCAAATAACAGGAAATTGGTGAGAGGTACGATGTGGCACGACGTCCTAAATTAAAAAAATAACTTTTTCTACAAAAGATGGTCCGCTTTTCGTGGCTAGAACCTACGCGATATAGCGTCAAGAAACGAACGTGTTGGTTGACTACACAACATGGACGAAAGCCGCCATATTGGACCCGCTTGCGAGGAAGCCTAATAATAGCGAATTCTACAACAAAAGTTGTAATATAAACAAGTAAAAAGAAAAAGTAGCAACATACCTTTTATGAAAACTCCTTTACTGGAAAAAACGGACTTCATATTTGAAGAAAAACACACTAAAAAACCATGAAATGTTGCGTGGAGAAATTCTCGCAGAAAAGACCGTGAATGAATACGTTGATCTGATTGGTCGACTACTCCTACCAGGATACCTTTCGGCCCGTGTCCAACCTCTGGTTAGTTGTATTTCAGGCTTGAGGCACGGGGGCGAACGTTTAAGAAACCCTGATGCACATTTGAGAAAATAAATCTGTGTCTTCGCATCTAAAGATGGTGTTTAAGAATTTGTTGCTGTTATTACTCGCTTTACCATTCACACAAGGAGGTAAGCTGCTTTTAATCATTGCTTTGACGTATTTTTAGAAGGAACATATAGCACGGAGTGATCAGGTGATCAAAACTACAATTCACAAGTCTCCAAATTTACGTCAGTCGCTGCTTGAGATAATGTCATTTATCCAGTTAAGATGACTCAATGAAACGATTTTCAATTGAATTATGTTGTAAAAGTATTTGATGCGCTTCCAACTTCGAAAATTTCATAGTTCTTTAAAGAACTTCCGGGAGTAAGCAGCCGTGACCGCCACCATGATGAAAGATTGTATTTTTGATTTATTTCCCATCTACGCTACAATTTTGTAATAAAATTCGGCGTTTGCTTGAATCATCACTCGTTAGTATTCGTTTCTTAATTATCTCTACATGTACTGTGTTAGCCTTAACAGACTTTGCAGTTACTGTTATTTTGCAATAATATAAATAGAATTCGATTTTAACTGCGAAAAATTTTTTTAGTGATAATCGAGCTTAAGTGAACCCCATGCACTTTTTAAACAAAGTCGCACCTGGCGAAAAATTTTGCTTGAATATTTGTGTTAAATTTCTGGAATCAGCTTAAAAATTGACTTAATTCTTGGTTTTCATATGACGTCATAAAAATTCGAAAATCTAAAATATACATCCTATAAAGCTGTATCTCAGAGTATGATATATAGATGAGGGTCTCCCAGGGGGTCCATGGTCCCTTGTTCTCATTAAAAATTGGCCTGTATTCCCTTGTTCCCACCATTTTTCCTCACATGTTCCCTCCCTTACCAATCTGATCGACCCTTGCCCCCCCCCCCCCCAAAAAAAAAATATATATAAAGGAAAAACGACTAATAACTAACATGCTGTGCTGTTCTCATGAATCTATAATTTGATTCAACAGTCGTCACAAATTCAGTAAATTTTTTAAAACAGTAGATGCTTTATCTAAGATTCTCTTCTTTATGGACACACAACGGCAGGTTCCTGTAGGATTAGGACAATGAACGGCGAGCCTTCCAACTAACCTTAGAGGTTTTCTTTACGCGTAACCATTTGTACCACGGTCAAAGTCGACTATAATTAGTTTATTTTCATTGTTAATATTCCCGCGAGAAGTGATCAGAAGTTGTTGCAGTCCGCTGCTGCACCGATCCCTTGTTGTATTTCTTGACCATGGGCATCCCCTATGTACAGAATTTTTTAAACTTTGCAAAGTTTTAGAAAAATTTCATTACAACTTCTATTTCGATGGAATCACCTCAATCTCCGTTGTACAAGCCTTGCATTTTGAATGGTTTATCCTTTATAAAGGAGATCCGGAAAGAAAGTTACCACTATTTATCGTAGTGTTGAGTGGTCCTTTGCATTTAAACGTTTGACATATCAATTTAGCTTAACATATGGGGGTACCCCGTCTCCCGTCCGAGACCTCTATTACCTTTAGTGAAATTTCAAGTTCTTCGACATCCCTTCTAGTTTCGATTCTAGTCTCCCACGAATTTAAACTTCCAATATCATTTCACCTAACGGGAGGAATAGCAAAGCAAAACATATGGAGAATGTTTCTGTCGATAATTTTGAACGACGTTTCGTTGGCTATGTTACAAGTTCAACTGTATACGAAATAGGGCTTGTCACCCACGTTGATACCTCATAAGTCACGCGATCAAATACCTCAAAGGGGGCAGTCTTTTAGATTTTATCTTTTGCACTTGGTAAATGGTTTCTTTTTAAGCGATGACGAAGTCATCGCGTTATTGCCGTCGTGCCGTGGTGTCCGGCTGTCCGGATGTCCAGATTACACCCGAGAAACACTGGGAACTAGCCTTGGAGGATAAGGTCACGTGATTACCTCGTCCCAGAGAGTTTGCTTTGTTCCGTCATTTTGTTTTGTGGTGTGGAGATTCAAATTTTACACCGCCGTGCTTTATTTATCGTGAATATATTTGTGCTCACTTGCAAACAAACAGGCACGAAGTGATATATCAGCAGTACATACTCGCACTCGCGATATTCAAAGGGTCTGTGCCGGAACGGATCTTTGGCTTTCTTTGCCTGTCTTAGAAAGAACTTGTCAGAACTGAAGGCCAGAAATAACAATGAAATAGCATTGATTTACTGAAGTTGACTTATACCTGAGTATCCTTCGAGAGATGTTACCTGAAAATGAAGTGCGCGGTGGTTCACGATCAGTTGTGTACAGAATATCGGAGTAACTTCATTGTATCGAAGGAAGAGAAGAAATTAAACAGTTCATCTTGGTTTTCACTTACGTCATATCAAAATTCAGAAGCATTAAAAAATAGATTTAAATTTAATGTTAATTAACCTATTTATTAATGTTTTTTTTTTCTCCTTGTAATTCATTGTTTGTGGCAAAATAAATAAATAAATAAAAATAAAATAGATTTCGAATCCAAAATGTTTATGGAATTGTAGAGAGTTTAAAACTACACATCTTGGCCAAATTTTGAAGCGCAAAGGCATTTCGTTCAAGAGTTATAGGCGAACGAGTATTAGACATGTTTAGAAAGAAATGTATGGAGCGGCCATCCCCACTGAGGGGCACAAAGATGGCGGCCAAAAATTCAAAGTCTTAATTACACCAAAAATCACATCCAAAATTATTGAATTTGCTACAAGCTCCATTAACTCGGCTTATAAACACTTATAATGCAAACAATAACTTTCAGCTGATTCAATTTTGTATATTTTTGCGGCTTATTTGAAATAGCGTGACGAATTGCGTGACACATTTAAAAACTTTGTAAATCGGAAGCAAAACATCGTTAAAACCTGAAAGTTTTTGTGAAGGAGTATAACACTTGTATTCATATACCATGTTAGAAATAGCTTTGTAGGGTGTATACTTTAGATTTTTTAATTTCGATGACGTCATGTGAAAACCAAGAATTAATAAAGGTGAGCCATCATTACCAGCATATTGTGTATACAGTTATGGTATCTTTAATGCATTATAGAGCCTCTGTGGGGTTGTATAATGCTCATCTCAAAGCCAGAGAATGTTTAAATCGTGTCAAAGGAAAATTCTGGTCTTTGTAACTTGTTATTTGTGTTTTGATTCGATGTAGAAATGAATCCTGGTCCTTGCTATTTTGTAGATACCTCAAAGGTAGTTACAGCTGATTTTCATCAGGGCAATGTATCGCCGTTTGGAAGTAATTCTGGTAAACAGTGTGTAGCTATGTGCTTGACGGCCGTTGTTTACAATTTTTATAGAACGAATTCATCGACTTAGATTAGAAACAATTTAAAATGAAATAAGCCTATCGTTGCTTGGTAATTCACTTTATTCCTATTTATGTAAGTTTGCAGGAAAAGACTATTTGTTGCTGTCCGAGATTCCTTCTGCTTTATCGATCAACAATGGAACAGTTTTTATTAGATTCAGTGAGAGCAGTACTGATGACTTACATATGTCTCATATAAGAGATTGTCATTCACCATTACAACATGCTTTCGATATGTTGATGACACAGTGTAATGCTATTCTGTTGACCATTGAAATAAACACAAGTAGTAGGATAATGGGGATTCTGGCTCATTGCAAAATAACATCGTTTTTCAGATACCCTTTGCTATCCAAACTTCCCAAGGTCATCATTTTCTTCCGCCCATTCTAACGCCAAATTCTAAAAACTGCTTAAATTCGGCGTAAACAAAATCAAAAAAACCAAAAAGTAATTTTATTACGCTAATTTTAAAGCGCCAAAAAAAAAAAAAACAGCCACGAGTATTTTTAAGACGGCTTGTTATCTACAATATGATCATAAAATAGTTGGCAGGTATTTAATTTTACAGTACACCTCCATTGTATTAGGTAAAACTATGTATTCTAATATATTCTATGGTATTGTATTCGATTGTATTGTCGTTCTTTTGTGTTCTAATATTCTATTGTTTTAACAAAAGAATAAGGCTCCGTCCACACGTATCCGGATATTTTTGAATCCGCAACTTTTTTGTTACGGATTAGAAAATATTCGCGTCCACACGTAACGTATTTGAATCGTATTTGCCCGAATTCGCCGGATACGTGTGGACGGAAGGCCAATCCGCAACAAAAAAGTTGCGGATTAAAAAATATCCGGATACGTGTGGACGGGGCCTAAGTGTTACCCCTAAATCGCAAATGGTATAGAAATTGTAGCCAACTAAGGGATGGACTATTTTATTTTTGTGCCCCCTCCCCTAACAATAAAATCGTCCGTCCCCAAGAAATGCTTGAAGCGGGCTGTGGAATGTAAATGTAAATGTAGACTGGACTGTGCATATTAATATATTCTAGATTGCTAATATAAAACTCTAAAATGAAAACCGGGTGGAAACTGATACTAAACGAGCCAGTTTCGAAGCCCATTGGGCTACTTGCTATTATTTGCTGGGCCCAACTGAAAAATGCCAATGGCAAGTGTGTTCCCTAGCTAGATAGCTAGATTTTAGGACAATACTTCGATACTTATTCAATTTCAATAAATTGACCTTCTGAAAAAAAAAACCGTCATTAGTGGTACTGAATCGCAAGTTCAATAGGAGTTATTGCAGCTGGCCGCTTTTTTACAAATCGGAATTGTTAAGAAACGGTCCGTAACATTTAGTGCAATGTTTATTGGTTGTTGAAAATAGAGACTGGTGCTGGGAAATACTTTTACTAAGGCCGTGATAACGTATAAAAAGTTTCAGAACACTTGCTTATTAAATTGTGAGGAAGTTATAGTCTTCCGACCGTGTTTTTGTTATTAATTGAATAACTTATCTTATTAGTGCCCAAGACTAAACAAGTTTAATAAAGCGGACAACATAAAAATATGAGATATTAAAAAATATTACTTGATACATGTTTATCCCACTAACTTACTATGGCATAAAATAGAAGCCGCTGTATACAAAATATAAATATATAATTTTGGTATATAAAAGGCCTTTTATTATCTCGGTTTGAAGGATTAAGCCCCGGGCCAGCTCTGTTGGACAGCTTAATTTTTTTTTTAGACGGAAAAAAGTTATTTTTAGAATTTTACTCACTCAAGTCCTTGTTCCATTTTGCATACGGTTCAGAAAGAAAGTGCGATTTTACAGGCTAAAAAAAGCTATAAAAATATCCAGGGCGAGGAGTTTATCATTTTAAATACCAGTATTCTACCTGAAAGGATACGTAAGTGTTATAACTATCGATTGCATGGTTGTGATAGCTGCGCGTGGTAGTTTGGGTCTGGACGGATCAGAAATGTCGTCTACCCTTGTTAGTTTCCTTTCGTTTCAGATTCTTGTTATTGTAAATACTTTTTACCGGTTTGTTTACGTTTGAAATTCTACGTTCTTATACATATTTACGGCCATCGTGGAGATGATAAAGGTATGGTTGCCATAAAGTAATCATTGGGGTACAGAACTGATTTTCTAATTTTGTGTGGAAAATTCATTTATTTGTAAAATACTTCAGAACTGCCTGATAGTCAATGCAATGTATCTATGGTGCATATGTAGTACAATATCAGGAAATATTTCCTTATAACCCCATACATTAGTTATGCATACGGTTCTTAAAACTGAAACAAAAGCCAAAACAAAAGAACGCCAAAAGAAAAACAACAGTGTATACATGTATAATTAATGTATGGGGTTATACGGAAATCTTACCCAATATCAAACATATCACTGGCCGCACACGATAGTTCAATTTTAATTATTAACAGATTCGTTTACTGAGGTATGAAAGAAACTGAATGAATTTCCTGAGAAAACAGACGTCGTTTCGCGGCGCCACCATTGGGGCCCCTGCGAAACGACGTCGTCAGTTTCGCGGAGGCCCCAGTGGTGGTGCCTCGAAATGACGTCTGTTTTCTCAGGCTACTGAATGAATAGCCTCCACACTTTTTTCTTTTTTATAGCGTTGTTAGTATCATCCAGGAGAAATTCGTTTGTTCCAAAAAGATCTAAAAAAATTAAGCGTGAATCAAAATTCAAGTCAACCTTTCCGTGTATTGAGCACGGATGATCGAGCCTCAAGTCGGCGCTGAAGCGAGGTCAGAAGTCTTTACTAACTGTCAGAAAAGAATGAGCTAAATAATTAACTATTTTAAGCCTTATCTTTTGTTTCGTGCTGCAATTCAATTTATGGGATGTTTTGTAAATTTTTGGGTGATTTTTGGGTTTGTTTGGGAGGAAATAGTTTTTCTTGAACGATTGTTAAAAATTTAGAGAAATAAGAAATATTGAAGATTTAGTGAATTTTAGAAATTAAAATTTGTAGTTAATAATTAATAGACGGATACCAAGTTAGTCCACTAGCAACCTGGGGTGCTCTTGCGTGGGTATCGACTGTCTGTTGGTGTTCCAAAAATCATTTTCTTACTCCTATCCCTTCTTAAAACCTTTTAAAATTACATTAAAATTCAGGATTACCCCCGCCTTAACGTAACTGCATCTCTAATCAGCCCCGTAACCAGGATTTTATGTATGTGTGTGTGTGTGTAGAGGGGGGGGGGGGGGGGGGGGGGGGGGGGTGGCAAAGTGGACCAAACTATAAAGGACTATAAAGGACTATAAATCAAATTATAAAGGACTAATTTTGCTATGTAAAATGATACTAGTCCCTCAGAATTGTCCCGAGCGCCAGCCTCCGTGGGTGTTTGGTGGCAAACAGATTTACCACCTCATCCAAAACAATTTTTACTTAATAATGAATGTGCATTAGTGCGAGGGACGACAGCCTTTCCTGGCCCATGCATGTCCTGTTACATGTATGCATTACATTGACGTTACGTGCCACCCTCACTGCATGCTGAAAGACATGCGCGAATTTCTCGTCCATTTTAGACGTTATTTCGTTGTAAGTCCTCTTGACATCTGCAATCTGGAAGCCATTTTACAGTGTACGCACCCCGTGCACCCCCCTGGTTACGGGCCTGCTAATTATGCTGGTTACGGGCCTGCTAATTTGGTTCGAGCTTCGGCTCCTGCTGGTCGACGCCATTTTGAATTGAAAAATTCAGACTACACTTGTCATTTCTCCTTAAGCGATACGTGGGTAATGCTTGCAAAGGTATGAAATTTAACCGCTCAGTCCTGCAAAACACTGTACCTCTATTTTAAAGCCAGTCTGCACAGCTGATATCTCCTAGTTCCCCTGAGTTTAAAAATATGCAGGCTACCCTAATATCTACTAATATTTTGTTATTAAGAGGTTCTATTTTACTGTAAACAATTATTTGCGCATTCGACTTTGCGCATACAGACTCGGCATGTTTTATATCATTTTAACCTTTGTTTTCTTTTAATAGCCTGATATGTTTCCTAGCTGTAATAATGAGTACCATCAGGATTCTACTGAAGTGGATATGCAGGCTGTCTTTGCTAACCCTGATTCAGGAAAGAACTGCAAACATTTATGCAGGTAAAAGTCGGCACTTTAATGTGCCCAGTGCTTAATATACGGTCACGGCCGGTTTGTCGGAGTTCCATCTGATCTTCACTGCAGATATGTCAGTTCTAAAGTATCAGTTTCGCTGCCTCCGCCAATTTAACGGCGCAGCGACGGTTATAGCAAAAGACAGAGCAAAGCCAGTGGAAGCAGCTCGGTTCGGCCTTATTCTGGGAGGGCATCCGAATGATTATTAAGAAAAGCAGATTGAACAAATTTTAGTAAATAAAACGAGGATGCTGGCCAGGTTCCCTGTGCCTTTAATAAAAAGCGATGTGGTT
>JAJGOT010000621.1:247500-438769 GCA_022457155.1 Cladopsammia gracilis
GTAAAAGAGTACAGAATATACTACGGTACATAATAGTATATCATATATGAAGTACCTGCCTTCTGTCAATGGTACCCTGTCTGGAACTCATTGCCAAGTGCGATTACTGCTGCAGACAGCCTGCGTACTTTCAAAAAGAAATTTAGAGAATTCCTTTTTGAATCATTTCTTGTTAGCTAGGAGAGTTACCTATTGATGTTTTTAGCTATTATTTCAATTTTAACGTTTGACATTTTTATTCAATGTTTCACCTATACTTTAGTTTATGTACGTTGGGTCTGAAAAACCCTGATTGGGAGATTCAATAAAGTTTTAATGTTTAATGTTTAATGCTCAATCTATGACATTTCAACGCCAAACCTATCACAAATTGCAATAGTAACCATTCTAGGTTATTATGTCTCTAACTGCAGTAAATAATAACATTTTGGCGTTTAAAGTAAGCGAGAAATACAAAAAAAGCAAGTGACACAGTCGAACACCAACCCCGCAGCCTGGCCAGTACCTTACGCATGAGCACAGCCATATCACCCGGGCAGTCGCAGCCATGGACAGCTGTTTCGTCCAAGTTCGGACTCATCAGCATGGCATAGCTAGGCAGGAGAATTTTGTTTTATCGACTGAGTCGATAAGGTAAATTAGCCACCGTTAAAAGATTCAATAAAGCTGACGTTTCGAGTGCTAGCCCTTCGTCGGAGCGAATCAAGGGATTGTGGGTAGTGTGTGGTTTTATATAGTTGGTGGAGGTTCGCTATTGGTGGAAATCTGGTGACGTGAAAAACAAATGTAAATTAGTTGAATGAAAAGCGTTCGTTGATTCCGTGGGGTTTGATAGTGCCGATTCATGTGTTCTTGAGAATGGTTAGTTAGATTGAAATGACGCGCGACTGGTTTGGATGCGTCTTTGTCATTTTTTTCAACGTCTCGGAGATGTTCACGAAAACGGTCGCCCAGTCTCCTCCCTGTTTCGCCAATGTATATCTTTTTGCAAAAAGTGCATGTTATGCAGTAAATAACATTTACGGAGGTGCATGTGAAACGATCAGTGATTTTAATAGATCGTTTGGGTCCCGTTATTTTGTCCGCGTTGTGAATGAAAGGACAAGTGTTGCATCGTGTGCGTGCGCATTTAAAAGTTCCCGGTTCATCGTCAGATTTCAGTGTGCTCCTAACTAGGAAGTTGCCTATGTTTTTGTCACGTTTGAATTAACCCCCAACCCCCGTACTTGCCAACAAGTGATAGAAATAATTTTCAAGCGAAACAACTATGTTAATAGTTACACAGTGCACATGCCGTGACAAGCTCCCTCTGCCTTGCGCCTGGCGTGGAATCCTTCTGTGGACACGCCAAAATACTCGCAAACAATCTTAAGCATGACTGTGCTCGATGTTTTCATGCTGCCTTTCTTCTGCATGTCGCACAGGTTAAGATTGTCGTAGGCGATGGGGTGTCTTTGCTGGTTTTTCGGCCTATTTAAGGTCAGTAACACGTCTTAACAGGATGAAGTATCGAAGGCATTTTTTTTTGGTGCTTAGAGATGGAATTTAGTTTCGCGTTTTTTGATGAGTTTTTCATTGCGTGATCAGTTCTTGACTCCTCTGCACGGTTAAATTGTCTGTTCACTTTAGATTCCATATTTTTATCTCCTGTAAGTTAATGTTTAACTTACAGGAGTTTATGTGGGCTAACATGCATTCTTTATGCATTTTTGTTAGCAAAAAATGCGTTAGATACTATTAATAGACTTTTTAGTGAATTTGTGGGGACATTCCTGTTGCATTTTTGTTAGCACATTACTGTTCTATCTGTCATCAGTCCTACGTCACTACGGAGTTAGATAGATTTGTGTTAGATATTATCAATAAGAAAACAAGAGTCGAGTTGCATATTTTTTTAATACAGTGGTTTATTGACTTGACCTTCACAGTGAAGAAATATGCGTGTTAAAATTTCATATAAAATCTGCCACGCTGTTTGCCTATTTCGAAAAATGTCTCGGAATATATTTTTTCAATTAGGTAACATTCCTACTGTTTGTTATCTCTTTTTCGTAGCGATGATTTTTAAGGCGTACGATTATGAATTCTATGTTTTTTGGGGAACATGTTGCAGAATACTTTCATTGTATCGAGCGTCAAAAAGTGTAACATAATGTAATCTTATCTCACCTAGTGTAGACTGTGCTCAGATATTTGGCACGCTAGAAGCGCGCTTGGCTAATATCCTTTACGATGTCCAGTCTGGTTTGTCAAACTGGTTGCTTCAAGACATTTCAGTGGTATTATCATATTATAGCACTGCGTTTTAAGAAAGGGAAAACCGGAGAGTTTGAGGTAAGCTGACATTGCTGATTGAGAATGGTTGTATGCTGTACGTTCACAATGAAGTTTTGTTGAAATAATGTGTTTGTTAATTTCCATGTTATATCGCCAAATGTCACCAAATATACAACTAAATTGGATTAAAAGATTCTCAAGGAGAAAAACAGAAGCAGTAGTTTGGAGAAAAAGTGCGGAATTAGAAGAATGGATCAAGTTGATTACGGTTAAGCAATTTTGATTACATGACATGCGGTCAAGAAATATTCAAAGTTTCGATTCTGGTGGAATTTTGTCGTTATTTTGTCTTTTTAATTCATATTTTTCTGCGTTCATCACTTTTGGCTATTTTTTTCTTCCTATTTTCGGATGATAAAGCAAGCTAAAGCAAGCTCCTGGCCATAATCATGAAAACACGATATTTCTATCGGGACAGTGTCCCTTTAGTTAAAAATGTCCTCGGTTAATTTACCCCATTTGCAAGTTATATAAGAGACTGACTAAATTAAACAACAATAGGTTTTAACGAACCAGTGCTTTCAATTTCCTTGTAGGTTGAAAAACAAATATAGAACTTTTTCTATAAGTGTGCTTGTAAAAGCGATCAGAAACAATTTCACGAACGCTTTTGTAAGATGTGAATAAAAGAATTTTATTTTATCAAGGGGACTGTTTTAAGCGACATTATTTTATTTTTAGTGAGTCATCGTACAGTGTACTAAACAAACCTGTTTTTTTTTTTAGCCATATCATTAGAAATGATTAAGCAGAGTTTTGCAATACTGTCATCAGATTGATTTTCCAGGTCAAACAAACCAATGTCAAACAGTTAGGTTTCAGTGAGGTTCGGGGTTTTAGTTCATTTTTGTTTTTACTTTATTAGGCCCTATTTTGGTTCATTTTGGTCAGAAAGATTCGTGCCCAATTTAGTCTCTGCTTAAAGAGATAATTGTGGTACGGATAGTCCTTAGATTTTTCCTATCGATGGCTTTAATATATCTGGTATTCGAATCTATAGCTGTGAAATGGCTTATTTACGCGTCATAAGCTCTTAAAAAGAGGCAGGCCAAACACGATTCCCACTAGTCGCAAGAAGTATTTAAAAGCCTTTAAAATAGCTTTCCCAAGTAGGTTTACGAGGTATTTGTCCCTTGCTATAGATCACTGTTAGGAGGTTACAAGTCGCAATTATCCGCTTTGCTCTATAATATTGACCCATTGATCTTTGGATAATTTCTCTAATGACAGGATCAATCCCGGAGGATTTCATGCCATAGCCATGACTATAATTATTTTATTTCTTTATGTATTCTCTACACTGTCCTGACATATATTAGGGCTTCTTTGGCTCAGACTCGTGTTGCAAAATAAATGGCAATCGGCTAAAGATTATGTTACCGCTGTGGAAATATTAGGATCAGTAAAGAGGCTGTGATAAGTGTCCACAGCCTGCGGCATGCAAGACTTGTGAGAAAGTGTTTCTTGATCACGGATAAGTGTCTATTAAAGATCCAAGAATGAAAATGCAATCATTTTCAGGAGTAATAAACTCCTGTCATATTCCTATATTGGAATCACGATTTCTTGCGGGTAGTTTTAGCTCTTTAGTTTATTCTTTTGTTGAGTAGTGACCTGGAGCTAGACAGAACTTCCGTTGTCTTATCAAGGCATTGCGATCACTGCATCCAATAGTATATCCTCTGTACGCGAAGAACAGCTTCACTTGTAGAGTTGTACCAATGTATTTTGAATTCATTGAGACATACACGAGACTACACTACGTATCTTTTGTACAACAAGCGTGTAATTCTCGTGAAGTAATGTTGTGCCCCATGCGTACCATAATAATGGAGTAATTCCATAGTAATGGAGTAAATGGAGTAATGGAGTAATGGAATAAATAAAAAAAAAAGCCAACCCGGTTATAGGCCCATCGGTAACAAAACATTACTCCGGTTATACCCATTAATTCCTTATTCCTTTCTTAATTCCTTAACAGAAATTCTTTTTGACAAAAGTTTACGCCTAAATGAAATTAACTCAAAGAACGCTTCTTTATGGCAATATTTTTGCTTGCCAGCCAAAAAAACCCTACGAAGTCACATAAGCCCAGGGCTTATAAGCAGCATTTTACGGTCTAGTCTCTGTAAAAAAAAAATCACAACGAAGTATAAAAAGAGACAGCTGCCAAACACGACTCCCACTAGTCGCAAAATGTATTAAGTAGCCTTTAGGATAGCTTTCCCGAGTATACCTGCAAGATATTTGTCCCGTTAGATTACATTAGGCATATATTAGGGTTTCTTTGGCTCAGAGTCGTGTTGCAAGATAAATAAGTTTATGTTATCGCTATGAAAATGTTAGGATCAGTAAATTTCTTTGTTCGTGATGCAGTGTTTAAGTCTGCGACGTGCAAGGCTTGTGAAAGAATGTTTCTTCGTCACTCTGAGATGTATAAGTGTGTAAGAATGAAAATGTCAAAGACGACCACGACAGCTCTAGCAACTATGTTTAGTTCATTTCTGTTCTTGGTATAACTGTTTGTTAACAGTGATACTGATTCAAACAAAAGTTAAGATGAGGGGATGAATACTGAGTAAGTTTACAGGAACTAGATTTCCACCTGAAACAGATTTTGACGATAAGATTGATGATGATCCCAATAATGAAAACAGAGAACAAAGTTGTAAAGAATTTTACTTGAAAGGAGGAATGAAACTTTTTCGCAGAATAAAAGCTAAATCATTCATTTAGTTATGTTTAATAAAATGGATGCTGAAGATTAATTGCAGAGAGCTCTTGATGCTTATCCCATGTAAAAATAAGATTTCAGCAAGTAAAACATGTTATATTCGAAAGGAAAGAAAGGAGAACTCTTAAGAAAAAGCCATGGGAGATCCTGAAAATAAGGAACGTGATCAGTTAGATACTGTAGCTCCGTCTGCTCAACATAACGATGAGCAGGATATAAGTGAAGAAACACGGCAATACAGTGAACTGTTTGGTTGTTTTAACCCATGTTTAGATAACAATCACCAAGGGAACAATCTTTCAAGTAATGCTGGAATTTTTTCTACAGCAAATGATAATGAAAAGCTGGTAATTAATCGTATGGATGATAACAGTTATAAAGAACTTGTTCATTCTTTGAACAGAGAACAAATGGAGTTTTTTTTACCATATGTTACTCTCTGTTAAAAACGACGAGAAGCAATTGACACTTTTTAATTGACACTTTAACCTAAATGTCCAATTGCAACATCAAAAACAATATTCGGACATAATATGACAGCATTGCATGATGGGAAAAACTTACAGGAGATAGCCCAGAGGGCACTTTGATTTAAATTCAATTCTGAAAGCCTTAGCTGTATCGAAAACATGTTCATATTAACGCCTAACGGGAGGAATAGCAAAGGAAAACATATGGAGAACGTTTCTGTCGATAATTTGAATGACGTTTCGTTGACTTTATTACAAGTATTTCAACTGTGTACGAAATAGGGCTTGCCACCCACGTTGGTACCTCACCATATGTCACGTGATCAAATACCTCAAAGCGGACAGTCTTTTAGATTCTATCTTTTGCACTTGGTGAATGGTTTCTTTTCTTATTACAGTTGCACCTCAGATCACAACTCATCCACAGAACCAGTTAGTAACAGAAGGCAGTAACGTGACTTTGTCATGTAACGCCAGTGGAAATCCTGTGCCAACAATATCATGGACAAAAAGTGGATTACTTATAATTCCAAGTGATGAACCTAAAATCAGTTTGTCATCGGATCAAAAGTATCTGATTATAACAAATGTGAACAGAACAGACAGTGGAGAATACCGATGTGTGGCGAACAATAGCGAAGGAAACAACACCTCCAATGCTGCTACACTTAATGTCCTTTGTAAGTATTAGTGTAGAATACCAGGTTTTTTCGGGCTGTTTCCTTCCATGCGAAAGCTACAGCTAGAACGATCTGGGGCACTCTATTCAGGGTGAAAGCGTCATTATTACTCTTATTACCGAGTACCACGGGTTTACGCGCGTGCTTTTATAAGAGTAATGTGAGGGACGTCGAGGGTACGTCGTTATAGATACATCTCACTGACAATGCCAATCACTATTATATGGGAATTCCCCCCGGGTTTCTGTCAATCCAGAGTGACCTGACGTGACACCTTCAAGAGGTAAATATTTACTCACGTAATGAATACTACCAGAACAGACAGACGTCGTTTCGCGGCGCCTGGCTCATCATGTTTCAATTGAATCATCAAGCGTTGCATTTGTAACGTTTTATCTGTTTTATACGTGAAAAACGAGAGAAAGAAACTGCCTCGTTAAAGCCGAAGAAAAGGTGTAGAAAGTACACCATATACGTTGTCAGTTATGTCGGCGTTGCTGCATGGCTTCTTTCTCTTTGCTACATGTAAGCTTATATTCTGCACATCTTTTAAAGGTAAGCTGTTACGTTGCTTTTGATAAATAGCAGTTAGTAGGCCTATTATTTGCGCTGTATTGTCGGTGTTTGTTAAAATAACTACTTATGTAACACTAAATACACTAAATGCTTTTCGATGTTCTTGTTCATCGAGAATTCCATAGTTGTTCGCCGAGGATCATAACAACACCTTGGATTTATTCACTCATTTAATACGGCAACTATCGTGGAGCTTATATTTATTCTCGGTTATTCTGCATCTTTGTGTGTTTTTAAAGAACGTATCCTTGCCGCGAAATGTTATGAACTGTGTTTTAGAACATCGTAACAATTATTATTCAACCAAGTGAGCCACGGGTAATTGATACGTAATGTCTAGGAGGAAAAAAAGTCTTGATCTAACACTAAGGTCTCTTAACAAAATTATAAAAAAAGAAGCTGTCTTTATTAAACCCAGTGCATTATTTAGTACTTTAAGTGCTTTTACGGAGAAACATAAAATTATGTCTGAAAAGTAAGACTAGATTCAGTAGTAGTGAAATCGGGCTTTAAGCGTCTTGTAAGTGCCCCTAAAGCGGGCCCTAAAGCAAGAGAATTCATGCCATTTGTTTTTTAATACAGTCGTTTTTCCGGTCAAACAAGGTGATCCGTCACGCACGTTACTACGTCATTTGAATCCTTTATCAGTCGTTCGCAATCACTCATGCATGCAAGGTCCATTGATCTGTTCCTCGAATCGAAAGAAAACAAAATCGTTATCGATCGGAACTCTCGCCAAATCCGGCAATAATGTAAGTTCCTTTAACTTGATATGTTTCGTTTCATCATTTTCCTTTTTCTTATGTTGTAAATTTCATCCCTAGATTCAAAAGTTAGAACCACCTTATGCAGCATAATAATCAGTACCAAAGGGAAGTACTGCTCAGTAGCTTTCATTTGAATGGTCACACTTTAGAATTTCATCCACAGACTCAAAATTTAGAGCCACCTTGTACAGCATAATAAACAGTACCACGGGAAAGTACTGCTTAATAACTTTCATTTGAATGGTCACACTTTAGGATTTCATCCACAGACTCAAAATTTAGAGCCACCTTGTACAGCATAATAAACAATACCACAGGAAAGAACTTCTCAGTAGCTTTCATTTTTTAATTGCCACAATTTCGAATTTTAACTATGGACTTAAGAGTTAGAGCCACCTCATACAGTATGAACAGTACCACAGGAAAGCACTGCCCACTAGCTTTCATTTGAATGGCCACACGTTACAATTTCATCTACAGACTCAAACATTGTCAACGGTTTGAACCCAAGAGTATCAGTAGTCTGTCGTTTCTGATCGTCCGGGTGAATGTAGTTCTAAAAGGAACTGTTGTTGCCATTGACCGGACATTTTGACAACCTGAGCGAAAGTCATCTTCAGAGTCATGTGAATTGTGAATAGTCAGTTGATATTATATACGTCTTGTACAGAATGATAAACAGTAGCATAGCAAAGTACTGCTCAGAAGCTTTCATTTGAATGGCCACACGTTAGGATTTCATCCACAGACTCAAACGTTTAAGCCACCTTGTACAGCATAATAAACAGTACCAAAGGAAAGTACTGCTCAGTAGCTTTCATTTGAATGGTGACACTTTAGGATTTCATCCACAGGCTCAAAAGTTAGAACCACCTTGTACAGCATAATAAACAGTACCAAAGGAAAGTACTGCTCAATAGCTTTCATTTTTTAGTTGACACATTTTCGAATTTTAACTAAGGACTCGAAAGTTAGAATCCCGCCTTGTACAGCATAATAAACAATACCACATGAAAGCACTACCCACTAGCTTTTATTTGAATGGCCACATGTTACAATTTCATCCATGGACTCAAACGTTACAACCAACTTGTACAGAATGATAAACAGTAGCTTAGCAAAGTATTTCTCAACAGCTTTTATTTGAAGTCACACTAAAGCATTTCATTCCGGCACAACCTAGAAAGTAAGAACCACCTTGTACAGGTTGATAGACATCAGCACAGGAAATTTCTGGTCAGTTTTTATTCTCGGTTTAAAAAGGCAAGACCATGTTACAATAAAAACCTCACTCTTACATCTGGGCATGAAAGGTTCTGTAATAGATAACAACTGACAATTTCCAGGATCAAAAATATCGTTGTAAACGTATTGATCCTTCGAAATGTCAGTTTGGTAACAACATTGTTTTTTTTTTGTATTTGTATCCTTCCAGATGCACCTGAGTTCGCCAAGCAACCGGCAAATATGGTGAAAATAGAAAAAGAAAATGTTGTCTTTAACTGTACAGTAGATGGAAACCCTCAACCCAGCGTTGAATGGACAAAAGATAATGTGGTCCTAAACATAACAGCAGATCCAAAGCTAAGCACAACTTCATCAGGAAACAATCACAGTTTGACAATTCAGAATGTTCACCGATCAGATGAAGGACAATACAGATGTGTGGCTAACAACAGTGTTAATTCCACCATTTCAGAGGCAGGGACCCTAACAGTGCACTGTAAGTAGTTTAGGCCCTGTCAATACACTAACGTTGGTATTTATTCTTAAACGGGTTTTAAAACCATATTTTTAAAATGTTTTCGGCCGTCCACTCCTATGCGCTTTCATTCATTTTTTTCGTATCCACAAGAAAACGATAATAAGGGCTAGTACTTTGTTTAGGTTCGTCTACACATATGTAAGAGGATGGTAAAGGGGGGGTCTAGATCACGTTTCACGAAAAATAAAATTGTCATTTCACGTTTCACGGAGAATAAAATGGCCATTTCACGAAAAAAAAAATTCCTTACTTTTTGCTAATTAAATTACATCCAAAGTACAGCTTTATTTGTTGTCTTCACCGACCGTTCACTCCTCGTTCTTCCTGATGTAAAAAGAAAGCTGAGTGCTTTGTTTTGCTGATGTTGTGTAAAATTACCTAACCTTGTAGAGTGACCTGGGGTCCAGAATGACGATCCGTCACGGTCATGCATTCGACACGCAATTTACCACCGGCGTAGTTAAACGCTTACTGGTCCTTACTGGGTAATTTTTTGGGAGGAAGAAAGAATCACGGTTTACAGTAGCATTTCACGAGAAAAAACAACAGTCATTTTGCAGTGCTCATGAAAAAAAGTCGATTCACGGTTTACGGGTTATGTAACCAAATCACGTTTCACGAGGAAAAAAATAGCCATTTCACAATTCACGGGAAAAAAAAAAGGCCTTTCACGGCTCACGAAAAAACCCTTTACCACCCTCATGTAACCTGTGATCTGTCCCAATTTTAGGCACCAATCAAAACGAAATCAGAGCCTGATAGCAGGCTTATTTTGGCTCCAATTTACACAACGGGAGCGTCTCAATCTTTGATCAAAAGCCTTCCTTGGTTTTATGAGACGGATTGTTTGTTAAATAGAGGAGGCCATGGATTAAATCATTAGTTATAGCCTGTAACTCTATTTTCCTCGACCGCCATTGTAGCTCAGTTGCTTTAGCTCCACTGCGCAGAGCCAGAATTTGTTCAGGGAAGTAGCTAGCATCAGGCGAACCGAGGCACTTGTCCGGTAAAACTAAAATTTGGAATACTAGTACAAGCCTTGCATCTGTCTTGTAAGACGCTGTCATAAGAAAATTGAAAGAGGAAGAATCTAACTGAACCTTAGGAAGAAACTTGAAGGCTCGGATTAACAATTTGGCCATGTCAAAAGCAAAGAAACTAATGGTTAAATTTTGAGGATGAAAATTATCGTTGTGAGCGTATTGATCGTTTGAATTGTAATTATTGTAACATCACTGTATTTTTGTATTTGTATCTTTCCAGATGCACCTGAGTTCACCAAGCAACCGGCAAATATGGTGAAAATAGAAAACGAAAATGTTGTCTTTAACTGTACAGTAGATGGAAATCCTCAACCCAGCGTTGAATGGACAAAAGATAATGTGGTCCTAAACATAACAGCAGATCCAAAGCTAAGCAAAACTTCATCAGGAAACACTCACAGTTTGACAATACAGAATGTTCACCGATCAGATGAAGGACAATACAGATGTGTGGCTAACAACCGTGTTAATTCCACCACTTCAGAGGCAGGGACCCTAACAGTGCACTGTAAGTAGTTTAGGCCCTGTCAATACACTAACGTTGGTATTTATTCTAAAACGGGTTTTAAAACCATATTTTTAAACTGTTTTCGGCCGTCCACTCTCACGCGCTTTGATTCATTTTTCTCGTATCCACAAGAAAACGATAATAAGGGCTAGTGATTTGTTTAGGCTCGTCTACACATACGTAACCTGTGATCTGTCCCAATTTTAGGCACCAATCAAAACGAAATCAGAGCCTGATAGCAGGCTTATTTTGGCTCCAATTTACACAACGGGAGCGTCTCAACCCTTTGATCAAAAGCCTTCCTTAGTTTTATGAGTCGGATTGTTTGTTAATTATAAATAGAGGAGGCCATGGATTAAATCATTAGTTAGAGCCTGTAACTCTATTTTCCACGACCGCCATTGTAGCTCAGTTGCTTTAATTAGCTCCACTGCGCAGAGCCAGAATTTGTTCAGGGAAGTAGCTAGCATCAAGCGAATCGAGGCACTTGTCCGGTAAAACTAAAATTTGGAATACCAGTACAAGCTTTGCATCTGTCTTGTAAGAGGCTGTCATAAGAAAAATGAATGAGGAAGAAATTAACTGAACCTTAGGAAGAAACGTGAAGGCTCAGATTAACAATTTGGCCGTGTCAAAAGCAAAGAAACTAATGGTTAAATTGTGAGGATGAAAATTATCGTTGTGAACGTATTGATCGTTTGAATTGTAATTATTGTAACATCATTGTACTTTTGTATTTGTATCCTTCCAGATGCCCCTGAGTTCACCAAGCAACCGACAAATATGGTGAAAATAGAAAAAGAAAACGTTGTCTTTAACTGTACAGTAGATGGAAATCCTCAACCCAGCGTTGAATGGACAAAAGATAATGTGGTCCTAAACATAGCAGCAGATCCAAAGCTAAGCACAACTTCATCAGGAAACATTCACCGTTTGACAATTCAGAATGTTCACCGATCAGATGAAGGACAATACAGATGTGTGGCTAACAACAGTGTTAATTCCACCACTTCAGAGGCAGGCGCCATAACAGTACACTGTAAGTAGTTTAGGCCCTGTCAATACACTAACGTTGGTATTTATTCTTAAACGGGTTTTAAAACCATATTTTTAAAATGTTTTCGGCCGCCCACTCTTATGCGCTATCATTCATTTTTCTCGTATCCACTAGAAAACTATAATAAAGGCTAGTACTTTGTTTAGGTTCGTCTACACATCTGTCCCAATTTTAGGTACCAATCAAAACGAAAAAAGAGCCTGATAGCAGGCTTATTTTGGCTCCAATTTACACAACGGGAGCGTCTCAATCTTTGATCAAAAGCCTTTCTTGGTTTTATGAGACAGATTGTTTGTTAAATAGACGAGGCCATAGATTAAATCATTAGTTATAGCCTGTTACTCTATTTTCGATTTCTACGACCGCCATTGTAGCTCAGTTGCTAGAGCTCCACTGCGCAGAGCCAGAATTTGTTCAGGGAAGTAGCTAGCATGAGGCGAACCGAGGCACTTGTCCGGTAAAAGTAAAATTTGGAATACTAGTACAAGCTTTGCATCTCTCTTGTAAGAGGCTGTCATAAAAAAATGAAAGAGGAAGAATCTAACTGAACCTTAGGAAGAAACTTGAAGGCTCAGATTAACAATTTGGCCGTGTCAAAAGCAAAGAAACTAATGGTTAAATTTTGAGGATGAAAATTATCGTTGTGAGCGTATTGATCGTTTGAATTGTAATTATTGTAACATCATTGTATTTTTGTATTTGTATCCTTCCAGATGCACCTGAGTTCACCAAGCAACCGACAAATATGGTGAAAATAGAAAAAGAAAACGTTGTCTTTAACTGTACAGTAGATGGAAATCCTCAACCCAGCGTTGAATGGACAAAAGATAATGTGGTCCTAAACATAGCAGCAGATCCAAAGCTAAGCACAACTTCATCAGGAAACACTCACAGTTTGACAATTCAGAATGTTCACCGATCAGATGAAGGACAATACAGATGTGTGGCTAACAACAGTGTTAATTCCACCACTTCAGAGGCAGGGACTCTAACAGTGCACTGTAAGTAGTTTAGGCCCTGTCAATACACTAACGTTGGTATTTATTCTTAAACGTGTTTTAAAACCATATTTTTAAACTGTTTTCGGCCGTCCACTCCCACGCGCTTTGATTCATTTTTCTCGTATCCACAAGAAAACGATAATAAGGGGTAGTACTTTGTTTAGGCTCGTCTACACATACGTAACCTGTGATCTGTCCCAATTTTAGGCACCAATCAAATCGAAAGCAGAGCCTTATAGCAGGCTTATTTTGGCTCCAATTTACACAACGGGAGCGTCTCAACCTTTGATCAAAAGCCTTTCTTGGTTTTATGAATCGGATTGTTCGTTAAATAGAGGAGGACATGGATTAAATCATTAGTTAGAGCCTGTAACTCTATTTTCCACGACCGCCATTGTAGCTCAGTTGCTAAAAGAGCTCCACTACGCAGAGCCAGAATTTGTTCAGGGAAGTAGCTACCATCGGGCGAACCGAGACACTTGTCCTGTAAAAGTAAAATTTGGAATACTAGTACAAGCTTTGCATCTGTCTTGTAAGAGGCTGTCATAAGAAAAATGAATGAGGAAGAAATTAACTGAACCTTAGGAAGAAACGTGAAGGCTCAGATTGACAATTTGGCCGTGTCAAAAGCAAAGAAACTAATGGTTAAATTGTGAGGATGAAAATTATCGTTGTGAACGTATTGATCGTTTGAATTGTAATTATTGTAACATCATTGTACTTTTGTATTTGTATCCTTCCAGATGCACCTGAGTTCGCCAAGCAACCGGCAAATATGGTGAAAATAGAAAAAGAAAATGTTGTCTTTAACTGTACAGTAGATGGAAACCCTCAACCCAGCGTTGAATGGACAAAAGATAATGTGGTCCTAAACATAGCAGCAGATCCAAAGCTAAGCACAACTTCATCAGGAAACACTCACAGTTTGACAATTCAGAATGTTCACCGATCAGATGAAGGACAATACAGATGTGTGGCTAACAACAGTGTTAATTCCACCACTTCAGAGGCAGGGACCCTAACAGTGCACTGTAAGTAGTTTAGGCCCTGTCAATACACTAACGTTGGTAGCGGAACCAATTGCTTGATGGCTGGTTAACACACACGCGCGTTTTCTTCGTTTTATTTAACGAAACGATCCAAATGAAACGATCCAAAAATCACGACAAAAATAAGTCTTTAATCAAAGGCTCCTAAGAGCCAACCCGTGAATAAGAAATGCTAACGCGTAACGCAATATTGCGATAAACTAATATTTTCACACTGACACAGTTCAATATTTTTTAATTCAACGTAAAAGTTTGTGTATTAGAAGAGGTCATCTTTTCCTATACATCAGGTTGCTTAATGGTAATAAATCATTTTCTAGAAAATATATTATTTTCCTATTACAGATCACCCTGAGTTCAGCACATATCCACAAAATGAGACTAAGAAAGAAGGAGAGAACGTTACCTTAACTTGTGATGCAAGTGGAAATCCTCTACCGACATTCTCATGGACAAAAGATGAATCTCCTGTGAATACGAATGCAAGAATCAGTTTATCACAGGATAAAAAGAAGTTGATAATAACGAATTTAAGGAGAAGGGACAGTGGACAATACAAATGTGTGGCTACCAACGATGTTGAGACAGTTACCACCAATGCTTCTACAACAGATGTCCAATGTAAGAACACCGTTTTTACCAGTTCAGGGCTAGTGTTAGGGTACTCTAATCCTAGCCCTTCTCCCTCCATCTGTTTTAAGAATCAGTTTATCATAGGATAAAAAGCAGTTGACAATAACAAATTTGAAGAGAGGGGACAGTGGACAATACGAATGTGTGGCTACCAGCTATGTTGAGACAGTTGCCTCCAATGCAATACAATAGATGTCCAATGTAAGAACACTTTAACGACCATTTCATTCAATGTGCAAGCTCTGTATAACGGCTTTGATCATACTGAGACCGAGCATCGAAGTATTTTACACAGGTTAAGTTTTGGTACAACAAGAAAGGGTAACACTTGCTGGGATCATTGTGTATGTGCTCTTGATCACCTTCTTTATTTCTTTCTATAATTTTCTTTAGCTGGTTTTTATTATTTTTCCTACACACCTGCTTTCTTAGTGATAATAGATCATTTGCTAGCAACGGTACTTTTGCTTATTACAGATCAGCCTGAGTTCAGTACATATCCACAAAATGAGACTAAGAAAGAAGGAGAGAACGTTACCTTAACTTGTGATGCAAGTGGAAATCCTCTACCGGCATTCTTATGGACAAAAGATGAATCTCCTGTCAATGTGACTGCAAGAATCAGCTTATCATTGGATAAAAAGCAGTTGACAATAACGAATTTGAGGAGAGGGGATAGTGGACAATACAAATGTGTCGCTACGAACGATATTGAGACAGTTACCTCCAATGCTTCTACAATAGATGTCCAATGTAAGAACACATTAACGACCATTTAATTCAATGTTCAAGCTCTATATAACGGCTTTGATCATAGTGAGATCGAGCATCAAAGTACTTTACACAGGTTGAGTTTTTGTACAACAAGAAAGAATAACTCCAAAACTCATAAATGTACGGGGTCCTTGGTTTAGCAGTCTGGTAACAGACTCATAATAAAAAAGAACTTTGCACGGTAAGGAAGAGTGCAAAAACTTTTTACGGTCCTCAATGCAAGGATAAGCACTCCAAATCTCAGTCAGTATATCAACAATCTTATTAGCTATAGTGATCGGAAGCAAACGTCCGAGATTATTGGTGATGTGTCCCCAGGAATATAACGAATTGGCTTTTAAAGAATTGCTTTACCACAGTTCTAGTTTCTGTAATTTGATAAAAGACTGTACTGTTTTCTGTTGTTAGATAAGCCCGAGTTCACCACACAACCGCAGAATGAGACGAAAGTAGAAGGGGAAAACGTGACTTTCTCTTGCGATGCAAGTGGTAATCCAGTACCAACAACATTTTCATGGACCGTAAATGGATCTGCTGTAATTGTGGTTGGCAGAATCAGTTTATCAGCAGATCAAAAGCAGTTGACTATAACCAATCTGAACAGACTGGACAGCGGACAATACAGATGTGTGGCTACCAACACCGTTGGGAATCTTACTTCCAGTGCTGCCACACTAGATGTCCAATGTAAGAATACTTTTACCTGGTATTTATGCTTAGGTCGAACCAAGGACGGGATAGTTTGTTTAGCAGCCTGGTAACAGACACATAGAAAAGAAGAAATTTTTACTGTTAGGAAAAGTGCAAAAAACTTATATATAGGGTCCTGAAAGTGAGGATAAGCACTGCAAAATTCAGTCAGCATATCCACAGTCTTTTTAGCTGTAGTGTTCGTTAGCGAACGTGCGAGATTATTGGTGATGTATCCCAAGGAATATAACCAATTGGTTTTTAAAGAATTGCTCGCATTTAATCACAAACGACTACCACAAAAAGGAAGATTTTAGCGCTAAAGGTTGGCAATTTGGCGATTGTCTTCGGTTAAATGGAATCTCGCCAACGATGCTTCACCCCAGATCCATTTTCGGTATAGAATATTGAATAAGTTGGCAATAGACTGTGCTCCTGTTTTCCGTTGTTAGATAAGCCCGAGATCACCACACAACCGCAGAATGAGACTAAAGAAGAAGGAGAAAACGTGACTTTCTCTTGCGATGCAAGTGGTAATCCTGTACCAACGACATTTTCATGGACAGTAAATGGATCTTATGTAATTGTGGCCGGTAGAATCAGTTTAACAGCAGATCAAAAGCAGTTGACTATAACCAATCTGAACAGACTGGACAGCGGACAATACAGATGTGTGGCTACCAACACCGTTGGGAATCTAACTTCCAGTGCTGCCACGCTAGATGTCCAATGTAAGAATACCTCTACTTTGTAATTATTTTTATGTCGAACAAGGACGGGGTAGTTGGTTTATGTATTTGATAATAGACTGTGCTGTTTTCTGTAATTAGATAAGCCCGAGTTCACCACACAACCGCAGAATGAGACGAAAGTAGAAGGGGAAAACGTGACTTTCTCTTGCGATGCAAGTGGTAATCCAGTACCAACAACATTTTCATGGACCCTAAATGGATCTGCTGTAATTGTGGTTGGCAGAATCAGTTTATCAGCAGATCAAAAGCAGTTGACTATAACCAATCTGAACAGACTGGACAGCGGACAATACAGATGTGTGGCTACCAACACCGTTGGGAATCTAACTTCCAGTGCTGCCACACTAGATGTCCAATGTAAGAATACTTTTACCTTTTACATGTATTTATTTTTATGTCGAACCATGGACGGGGTCCTTGGTTTAGCAGTCTGGTAACAGACTCATATTATAGAAGAAATTTGCACTGTTAAGAAAAGTGCAAAAACTTTTTACGGTCCTCAATGCAAGGATAAGCACTCCAAAACTCAGTCGGTATATCCACAGTCTTATTAGCTATAGTGATCGGACGCAAACGTCCGAGATTATTGGTGATGTATCCGAAGGAATATAATGAATTAGCTTTTAAAGAATTGCTTGCATTTGATCAGAAACGACTACTAAAAAACGGAAGATTTTAGCCCTAAACGTTGGCAATGTTGCTATTGTCTTCGGTCTAATGGAATCCCGCCCATGATGCTTTACCACAGTTCTAGTTTCTGTAATTTGATAATAGACTGTAGTGTTTTCCGTTGTTAGATAAGCCCGAATTCACCACACAACCGCAGAATGAGACTAAAGAAGAAGGAGAAACCGTGACTTTCTCCTGCAATGCAAGTGGTAATCCAGTACCAACAACATTTTCATGGACCGCAAATGGATCTGCTGTAATTGTGGCCGGTAGAATCAGTTTATCAGCAGATCAAAAGCAGTTGACTATAACCAATCTGAACAGACTGGACAGCGGACAATACAGATGTGTGGCTACTAACACCGTTGGGAATCTAACTTCCAGTGCTGCCACACTAGATGTCCAATGTAAGAATACTTTTACCTTGTATTTATTTTTATGTCAAACCAAGGACGGGATAGTTTGTTCAGCAGTCTGGCAACACACACATAAAAAAGAAGAAATTTGCACTGTTAGGAAAAGTGCGAAATCTCTTTAGGGTCCTCGATGCAAGGAAAAGCACTCCAAAACTCAGCCAGCATATCCAAAGTCTTATTAGCTATAGTGATTGTTACCGAACTACCGAGAGTTTTCGTTTTCTATCCCAAGGAATATAGGAAAATGGTTTTCAAAGAATTGCTTGCATTTGATCACAAACGACTACCAAAATACGTAAGATGTTAGCCCTAAAGGTTGTCAATTTGGCGATTGTCTTGGCCGACTCGACAAATGGAATCAAGCCGACCATGGTTTAAGGCAGATCTAGTTTTTCTAAAGAATATTGAATAATTTGATAATAGACTGTGCTGCTTTCTGTTATTAGATAAGCCCGAGTTCACCACACAACCGCAGAATGAGACTAAAGCAGCAGGGCAAAACGTGACTTTCTCTTGCGATGCAAATGGTAATCCAGTACCAACTACATTTTCATGGACCGTAAATGGATCTGCTGTAATTGTGGTTGGCAGAATCAGTTTATCAGCAGATCAAAAGCAGTTGACTATAACCAATCTGAACAGACTGGACAGCGGACAATACAGATGTGTGGCTATCAACACCGTTGGGAATCTAACTTCCAGTGCTGCCACACTAGATGTCCAATGTAAGAATACTTTTACCTGGTATTTATGCTTAGGTCGAACCAAGGACGGGATAGTTTGTTTAGCAGCCTGGTAACAGACACATAGAAAAGAAGAAATTTTTCCTGTTAGGAAAAGTGCAAAAACCTTATAGGGTCCTGAAAGTGAGGATAAGCACTCCAAAATTCAGTCAGCATATCCACAGTCTTTTTAGCTGTAGTGTTCGTTAGCGAACGTGCGAGATTATTGGTGATGTATCCCAAGGAATATAACCAATTGGTTTTTAAAGAATTGCTCGCATTTAATCAGAAACGACTACCAAAAAAGGAAGATTTTAGCACTAAAGGTTGGCAATTTGGCGATTGTCTTCGGTTAAATGGAATCTCGCCAACGATGCTTCACCCCAGAGCCATTTTCTGTATAGAATATTGAATAAGTTGGCAATAGACTGTGCTCCTGTTTTCCGTTGTTAGATAAGCCCGAGATCACCACACAACCGCAGAATGAGACTAAAGAAGAAGGAGAAAACGTGACTTTCTCTTGCGATGCAAGTGGTAATCCTGTACCAACGACATTTTCATGGACAGTAAATGGATCTTATGTAATTGTGGCCGGTAGAATCAGTTTATCAGCAGATCAAAAGCAGTTGACTATAACCAATGTGAACAGACTGGACAGCGGACAATACAGATGTGTGGCTACCAACACCGTTGGGAATCTAACTTCCAGTGCTGCCACGCTAGATGTCCAATGTAAGAATACCTCTACTTTGTAATTATTTTTATGTCGAACAAGGACGGGGTAGTTGGTTTATGTATTTGATAATAGACTGTGCTGTTTTCTGTTATCAGATAAGCCCGAGTTCACCACACAACCGCAGAATGAGACGAAAGTAGAAGGGGAAAACGTGACTTTCTGTTGCGATGCAAGTGGTAATCCAGTACCAACAACATTTTCATGGACCGTAAATGGATCTGCTGTAATTGTGGTTGGCAGAATCAGTTTATCAGTAGATCAAAAGCAGTTGACTTTAACCAATCTGAACAGACTGGACAGCGGACAATACAGATGTGTGGCTACCAACACTGTTGGGAATCTTACTTCCAGTGCTGCCACACTAGATGTCCAATGTAAGAATACTTTTACCTGGTATTTATGCTTAGGTCGAACCAAGGACGGGATAGTTTGTTTAGCAGCCTGGTAACAGACACATAGAAAAGAAGAAATTTTTACTGTTAGGAAAAGTGCAAAAACCTTATAGGGTCCTCAATGCAAGGATAAGCACTCCAAAACTCAGTCAGTATATCCACAGTCTTATTAGCTATAGTGATCGGAAGCAAACGTCCGAGATTATTGGTGATGTGTCCCCAGGAATATAACGAATTGGCTTTTAAAGAATCGCTTGCATTTGATCACAAACGACTACTAAAAAACGGAAGATTTTAGCTCTAAAGGTTGGCAATTTTGCTATTGTCTTCGGTCTAATGGAATCCCGCCCATGATGCTTTACCACAGTTCTAGTTTCTGTAACTTGATAATAGACTGTACTGTTTTCTGTTATTAGATAAGCCCGAATTCACCACACAACCGCAGAATGAGACTAAAGAAGAAGGACAAACCGTGACTTTCTCTTGCAATGCAAGTGGTAATCCAGTACCAACAACATTTTCATGGACCGCAAATGGATCTGCTGTAATTGTGGCTGACAGAATTAGTTTAACAGCAGATCAAAAGCTGTTGACTATAACCAATCTGAACAGACTGGACAGCGGACAATACAGATGTGTGGCTACCAACACCGTTGGGAATCTTACTTCCAGTGCTGCCACGCTAGATGTCCAATGTAAGAATACTTTTACCTGGTATTTATGTTTATGTCAAACCAAGGACGGGATAGTTTGTTCAGCAGTCTGGCAGCACGCACATAAAAAAAAAGAAATTTGCACTGTTAGGAAAAGTGCAAAATCTCTTTAGGGTCCTCGATGCAAGGATAAGCACTGCAAAACTCAGCCAGCATATCCAAAGTCTTATTAGCTATAGTGATTGTTACCGAACTACCGAGAGTGTTCGTTTTCTATCGCAAGGAATATAGCAATTGGGTTTTCAAAGAATTGCTTGCATTTGATGACAAACGACTACCAAAATACGTAAGATTTTAGCACTAAAGATTGGCAATTTGGCGATTGTCTTCGCCGTCAAATGGAATCAAGCCGACCATGCTTCACCGCAGATCCAGTTTCTGTAAAGAATATTGAATAATTTCATAATAGACTGTGCTGCTTTCTGTTATCAGATAAGCCCGAGTTCACCACACAACCGCAGAATGAGACTAAAGCAGAAGGAGAAAACGTGACGTTCTCCTGCAATGCAAGTGGCAATCCAGTACCAACAACATTTTCATGGACCGTAAATGGATCTGCTGTAACTGTGGTTGGCAGAATCAGTTTATCAGCAGATCAAAAGCAGTTGACTATAACCAATCTGAACAGACTGGACAGCGGACAATACAGTTGTGTGGCTACCAACACCGTTGGGAATCTTACTTCCAGTGCTGCCACGCTAGATGTCCAATGTAAGAATACTTCTACCTTGTAATTATTTTTATATCGAACAAGGAGGGGGTAGTTGGTTTATTTATTTGATAGACTGTGCTGTTTTCTGTAATTAGATAAGCCCGAGTTCACCACACAACCGCAGAATGAGACAAAAATAGAAGGAGAAAACGTGACTTTCTCTTGCGATGCAAGTGGTAATCCTGTACCAACAACATTTTCATGGACCGCAAATGGTTCTGCTGTAATTGTGGCCGGTAGAATCAGTTTATCAGCAGATAAAAACCAGTTGACTATAACCAATGTGAACAGATTGGACGGCGGACAATACAGATGTGTGGCTACCAACACCGTTGGGAATCTTACTTCCAGTGCTGCCACGCTTGATGTCCAGTGTAAGAATATTTTTACCTTGTGTTTATTTTTACGCCGAACCATGGACGGGATAGTTTGTTCAGCAGTCTGTAACAGACACATTAAAAAGAAAGTGCAAAAAGTCTTTAGGTTCCTTAATGCAAGGATAAGCACTCCAAAACTCAGCCATCATATCCAGCACTTCATGTATGATTCATTCATATCTTTCATTTGTCATTCTGGCACTTTCACGGGAACATGTGAACTCACAATTGAGCACGCCTCCATTGTGGTTGGCTTCATAGATCAGTTGTTTAGAGCGTCGCACCGTTTACGCGGAGGAATGTGTTCAAATCCCGTTGAAGCCCTGTATTAGTTTTAGGCTTCGTTTTAGTTGCTTAAATTACTAAACATGAGTTTATGCCAGTTGTTACTTTTGTATCCGCTGATCCATTTTGAAGAATAAATTAAGATTATTATTAGGATCACTTCTTCACTTCATATTCTCTGTCCCGGTGCAGTTCATAAATGATTCATTCAAGTACTTCATTTGTCATTTCGTATCAGATATTATTAAACACAAGACCTGATTGCTGCAAATACTTTATTATTTTTGATTCGCGCCTATGTGTGAAGGTGTTACTTGTTTTGAAGACTAGCCAGGGATATGAAGTTTTCTGAGGAGTTTATTTTTCACTAAATGTTCGAGGAAGCGTCCTTCATTGATAAGTAAAGGAGCGTCCGTCGGTTACAGTCGTAGTCAACTTAAATTTTTGAAAACACAATACTATTTATAGTCTTTGCTATCGAAACGCAAACAGTTCTTAACTTACAATTTGTATTCCAGAAGTCCTTGAGAAATCCCTTTAAATCCAAACTTGTATCTTCGCGACTCAACTACAAAACGTCCGTTGCTTTATTAAAAGTGTTCTGTCAAGTCATGTCCCCTGACCTCCCTTTTGCCGCCTCTTGTGGTCGAGGATATTTTGACAATATGGAAATTTTATGCCCGAAATGCAAATCAATTTCATAAAAGAATGTGTTGTTTTCTGTTACAGATCTGCCAGAGTTCACAACACTTCCACAAAGTCAGACAAAGAAAGAAGGAGAGCACGTGACTTTCTCTTGCGATGCAAGTGGTAATCCTGTACAAACGATATTTTCATGGACCGTAAATGGATCTTCTGTAACTGCGGCTGGCAGAATCAGTTTATCAGCAGATAACAAACAGCTCAATATAACCAATGTGAATAGGACAGACAACGGACAGTACAGATGTGTAGCTACCAACGTTGCTGGGACAGCTACGTCAAGTGCTGCTAGGCTAGATGTCCAATGTAAGAATACTATGAACTTGGCACACTTGTGTTTTTTTTATGTCCAACCTACACTTGGAATTGGAGGATCCAAGAATTGGATAGTTAGTGCGGGATGTTGTTATGGTTACCGATGAATCTCGCTAAGGAAATTTCCGTTTATAACTTCAATGAGTTTTCTCCCTTGTTGCATTTGAAATTGCTGTTGAACTTTGTCATAGTAAGTGGGCGGAATAAATCACATGCGAGACGGAACATCATACCCAAGTAAGGAATAATTGGCTGTTTCTTTCTTCTTTCGGTTTTAAGTTACAGCTAAAAAGAGCTGCCGGAGCACAAAATCCTGAGGGTAGTTTTTACTCTAGGAACCATAGTTTTCTTACGGTGCGCTTTTATAAGAGACGGTTGGGATGAAAATGGTTAAAAAACATAACTACAGTTTATGGTTTCAATAAATAGTTTCCAAAATTTATTCATCTCTTAGTAACAAAATAACTGTTCTTACAAGTTGAATTGCTGGTGAAGGAGGCTGAATTCCATATGACCAAAGATAGCTGTCTTTCTCTGAAGATTTCTCATGCTCAATCACTAAACAATCCAAACCTCAGCAATTTCATATAACTCCTATTGCTGAGCATTAGCGATCGTTCCAAAGTCAGTATCGGTATGCTATCGCACGGAATTTAAACCATAGCTTCTAAAAGATGTTTCAATTTGGTCCCAAATGACCGCCAACAGAGCGCGAGATTTAGAGATGAAGGGTGGAAATTTAGTACTTGAATAGAATATTGAATAGTTGATAATACACTCAGTCGTCTTTCCAAAACAGATAATCCCGAGTTCACAACACAACCACAGAATAAGACAAAGAAAGAAGGAGAGAACGTGACTTTCTCTTGTGATGCAAGTGGTAATCCTGTACCGACGACATTTTCATGGATTGTAAATGGATCTTCTGTAACTGCGGCTAGCAGAATTAGTTTATCAGCAGACAGAAAGCAGTTGACTATAACTAACGTGAAGAGAGAGGACAGTGGACAATACAGATGTGTGGCTTCCAATGATGCTGGGACAGCTACCTCAAGTGCTGCTACGCTAGATGTACAATGTAAGAGTACTTTTACCTTGTATTTATTTTTATGTTGAACTAAGGACGGGATAGGTGGTTTAGTAAACTGGTAACAGGAATCGGAGAGATTGGCGAAGAAACTACCATCCATATAGTTTGCATGTCCGCTTTTTTAATATACTCATTTCTCAGGTGAACTATATCACCCGACATGGCACGCATATTTCCAAATAAAATATATTTACACATTTGAACGTTAAGAAAAGTGCAACTGGTTAAACCGTTCTGTGTTGTATTGTGTCTAATTTGCAGACACACACACAAAGAGTATATTGTAGGAAAGTTTAATTCGTTCTAAGTTAACTTAATGCTATCATTAGACTGTTACATGTGCGGAAAGTACTGGAATTCTTTAACTTTAATTTAAGTCATAGTTCAGTCTACAAACGTTCACAGTAGACCAGTAGTTTCTATAAGTTTGGCAAAAGGGCTACAAGTCGTCAAAAACATATTTCTACTATCTCTTTCTATATTTACAGCTTTAGCCACCATTAGACTGTGAACAAACATAGGACTGAATGCTTTCAAACGAGAGACGTTAAAAGTTTCCGATTAGCTTACTTAAATCGCCTTTCAAACAAACTTATCTGAGCCACTTCATGCATGAATCGCAACCTCTTGACTTAACAAACATTCAGTTTTCAGGGTTAAATTATCACTGTAAACTCTTAGTGAAAATTTGTAAAATTTATCCAGGGATGATAAATGATGCAGAAAATACGAAATGAAACGACTTGGCAGCTTTGTATGCGTGCGCTATTTTGGTGTACCACTCTTGAAATACAGCTCTTTTTTTTGTGATAATTGTTTCTGTTCAAGACCTCCGATTTGCATCCTCGCTTTAGAAAGTCTACAAACAGAGTGAAAAATACTTGTTTTTGTTTCGCACGTGGATAGACTAGCTGCTGACTGCCAAAACTTTTAATATACTATTTCTTGGCTACTCAGTAGATTTTATTTTAATTGGACACTCTTTGGGATTTCATCCTCATGAACAGTAGCATAGCAAGGTACTGCTCAGTAGCTTTCATTTGAATTGTCAAATTTTAGGATTTCATCTACAGACTCAAAAGTTAGAACTACCTTGTATAGCATAATAAACAGTACCACTGGAAAGTACTTCTCAGTAGCTTTCATTTGAATTGTCAAATTTTAGGATTTCATCTACAGACCAAAAGTTAGAACTACCTTGTATATAGCATAATAAACAGTACTACTGGAAAGTACTGCTCAGTAGCTTTCACTTTCACTTTAGGATTTCATCCACAGACTCAAAAGTTAGAACCACCTTGTACAACATAATAAACAGCACCACTGGAAAGTACTGCTCAGAAGCTTTCATTTGAATGGTCACACTTTTGGATTTCATCCACAGACTCAAAAGTTAGAACCACCTTGTACAGCATTATAAATAGTACCACAGAAAGTACTGCTCAATAGCTTTCATTTCAATGGTCACACTGTAGGATTTCATCCACAGACTCAAAAGTTAGAACCACCTTGTACAGCATAATAAACAGTACCACAGGAAAGTACTGCTCAGTAGCTTTCATTTGAATGGTCACACTGAAGCATTTCTTTCACGGTCTGAAAAGTTTGAACCACCTTGCACAGCATAATAAACAGCACCACAGGGAAGTACTGGTAAGTTTTCATTCCCCAACTTGTAAGGCAAATTAAATCCAGGTTACAATAACAACTGCAATCTTGCATCTGGGCGTGAAAGGTTCTGTAATAGCTAACAACTGAAATTTTGGAGGATTTAATATCGTTGTGAATGTATCGATCTTTTCAAATGTCATTTTTTTAAAAGCTTTGTTTTGTGTATTTGTGTCCTTCTAGATGCACCTGAGTTCACCAATCAACCGGCAAATATCGTGAAAATAGAAAAAGAAAATGTTGTCTTTAACTGTACAGTAGATGGAACAATTGGAACAAATGGAACAATTGAAATTTTAAGGATGAAAATTATCGTTGTGAACGTATTGATGGAGTGAATTGTAATTTTTGTAACATCATTGTATTTTTTGTATTTGTATCCTTCCAGATGCACCTGAGTTCACCAATCAACCGGCAAATACCGTAAAAATAGAAAAAGAAAATGTTGTCTTTAACTGTACAGTAGATGGAAACCCTCCACCCAGCGTTGAATGGACAAAAGATAATGTGGTTCTAAACATAACAGCGGATCCAAAGCTAAGCACAACTTCATCAGGAAACACTCACAGTTTGACAATACAGAATGTTCACCAATCAGATGAAGGACAATACAGATGTGTGGCTAACAACAGTGTTAATTCCACCACTTCAGAGGCAGGGACCCTAACAGTACATTGTAAGTAGTTTAGGCCCTGTCAATACACTAACGTTGGTACTTATTCTTAAACGGGTTTTTAAACCATATTTTCAGAATCTTTTCGGCCGTCCACTTCATGCGCTTTCATTCATTTTTGCCGTAGCCACAAGAAAACGATAGTAAAGATTACTTTGTTTTCGGCTCGTCTGCACATACGTATTCTGTGATCTGGCCCAATTTAAGAATGTTAACCGATCAGATGAAGGACAATACAGATGTGTTGGTATTTATTCGAAAATGGATTTAAAACCATATTTTCAGAATCTTTTCGGCCGTCCACTCCTATGCGCTTTCATTCATTTTTGCCGTATCCACAAAAAAACGATAGTAACGACTACTTTGTTTTAGGCTTGTCTGCACATACGTATTCTGTGATCTGGCCCAATTTTAAGTACCATGCAAAACGAAAAAAGAGCCTGATAGCAGGCTTATTTTGCCTCGAATTTACATTACGGGAACGTCAGTTTGATGAAAAGCCTTTCTTAGTTTTCTGAGTCAGATTGTTTGCTAAAAAGATACGAATCCATGGATTAAATCATTAGTTAAAGCCTGCAACTTTATTTTCCGACCGCCATTGTAGTTCAGATGTTAGAACTCCACTCCGGAGAGCCAGATTTTGTTCAGGGAAGTAGCTAGCATCAGGCGAACTGAAGCACTTGCCTCGATAAAAATAAAATTTGGAAATTTAGTACAAGCATTGGATCTTTCTTTTAAAAGGCTATTTGTAAGAAAAAGAATGAAATAAGCGTTTTTTATTTTTCTGTTATTGCCCCGTTAAGTATTTTCGTCTAGCTACCGCCCTGTTGCTTTTTCGTATTCCGGCCAAACTAACACTTAGGGTTTGTTTGTAATTCAGGAAGAAAGTTGAAGTCTCAGATTAACAATTTGGCCATGTGAAAAACAAAGAAACTAATGGTTAACAGGCAGGTGTTAAACTATATGAATAAACAGTTCCATGGTAATGCTTCAAAACAAGAGAATTAAAGTTTTCGATCAAATTTAAAGTTACGGAGTCCCTTCAGATTGAACATTTTCTCAATATTTGTTTTTGGGGGTCATAAAATCAAAGGTTTCAGAATGAGGTCCTTCATGCAAACAAAAAAAAAATGTTAAAAAACTGTGAGAATTGACGGAGAAATGAAGGTATGACGTTTGTTCCGGAAGTTTGTTTCGTCCTTTTGCGTTTGGGCGTGGCTAATAAATGTTCTGTAATAGCCAACAATTGAAATTTTAAGGGTGAAAGTTATCGTTGTGAACGTATTGATGGAGTGAATTGTAATTTTTGTAACAGCATTGTATTTTTTGTATTTGTATCCATCCAGATGCACCTGAGTTCACCAATCAACCGGCAAGTATCGTGAAAATAGAAAAAGGAAATGTTGTCTTTAACTGTACAGTAGATGGAAACCCTCAACCCAGCGTTGAATGGACAAAAGATAATGTGGTTCTAAACATAACAGCGGATCCAAAGCTAAGCACAACTTCATCAGGAAACATACACAGTTTGACAATACAGAATGTTCACCGATCAGATGAAGGACAATACAGATGTGTGGCTGACAACAGTGTTAATTCCACCACTTCAAAGGCAGGGACCCTAACAGTACATTGTAAGTAGTTTAGGCCCTGTCAATACACTAACGTTGGTACTTATTCTTGAACGGGTTTTAAAACCATATTTTCAGAATCTTTTCGGCCGTCCACTCCTATGCGCTTTCATTCATTTTTGCCGTATCCACAAGAAAACGATAGTAACGACTACTTTGTTTTAAGCTCGTCTGCACATACGTATTCTGGCCCAATTTTAAGTACCATGCAAAACGAAAAAAGAGCCTGATAGCAGGCTTATTTTGGCTCAAATTTACACTACGGGAACGTCTTATCCTTTGATGAAAAGCCTTTCTTAGTTTTCTCAGTTTTCTCTTAGCCTGTAACTTTATTTTCCGACCGCCATTGTAGTTCAGATGTTAGAACTCCACTCCGCAGAGCCAGATTTTGTTCAGGGAAGTAGCTAGTATCAGGCGAACTGAAGCACTTGCCGCGATAAAAATAATATTAGGAAATTTAGTACAAGCATTGGATCTTTCTTTAAAAAGGCTATGTGTAAGGCCCAGTTCAAACGTCGAACTTCACATGTGCCGAACCTAATGCAAATTAGAAGAACAATAGATTTTGCTCATTTGCATTAGGTTCGGCACATGTGAAGTTCGACGTTTGAACTGGGCCTAAGAAAAAAATGAAAGAAGCGTTTTTTTTTTTAATTTTTCTGTTATTGTTCCGTTGAGAATGTTCGTCTAGCTACCGCCCTGTTGCTTTTTCGTATTCCGGCCAAACTAACACTTAGGGTTTGTTTGTAATTCAGGAAGAAAGTTGAAGGCTCAGATTAACAATTTGGCCATTTCAAAAACAAAGAAACTAATGGTTAACAGGCAGGTGTTAAACTATATGAATAAACAGTTCCATGGTAATGCTTCAAAACAAGAGAATTAAAGTTTTCGATCAAATTTAAAGTTACGGAGTCCCTTCAGATTGAACATTTTCTCAATATTTGTTTTTGGGGGTCATAAAATCAAAGGTTTCAGAATAAGGTCCTTTAAGGAAAAAAACTGAGGAAGAAACTTGAAGGCTCAGATTAGCAATTTGGCCATGTCAAAAACAAAGAAACTAATGGTTAACAGGCAGGTGTTAAACTGTGAATAAACAGTTGGTAATTCGTTAAAACAAGATAATTAAAGTTTCCGATTTACTTTAAAGTTATGGAGTCTCTTCAGATTGACCATTTTCTCGATATTTGTTTTTTGGGGTAAAATCAAAAGTTTCAGAATGAGGTTAAAGTTTCAGAATGAGGTCCTTCATAAAAAAAAGAAAAATTATTGAAAAAGAGTGAAAATTGACGTAGAATTGAAGGTATGACGTTTTGTCCTGAAGTCTGTTTCGTCCTCTTGCGTTTGGGCGTGGCTAAATTTTCTTTAATAGCCAACAATTGAAATTTTAAGGATGAAAATTATCGTTGTGAACGTATTGATCGAGTGAATTGTAATTTTTGTAACAGCATTGTATTTTTTGTATTTGTATCCATTCAGATGCACCTGAGTTCACCAATCAACCGGCAAGTATCGTGAAAATAGAAAAAGAAAATGTTGTCTTTAACTGTACAGTAGATGGAAACCCTCAACCCAGCGTTGAATGGACAAAAGATAATGTGGTTCTAAACATAACAGCGGATCCAAAGCTAACCACAACTTCATCAGGAAACATACACAGCTTGACAATACAGAATGTTCACCGATCAGATGAAGGACAATACAGATGTGTGGCTAACAACAGTGTTAATTCCACCACTTCAGAGGCAGGGACCCTAACAGTACATTGTAAGTAGTTTAGGCCCTGTCAATACACCAACGTTGGTACTTATTCTTAAACGGGTTTTAAAACCATGTTTTCAGAGTCTTTTCGGCCGTCCACTCCTATGTGCTTTCATTCATTTTTGCCGTTTCCACAAGGAAACGATAGTAACGACTACTTTGTTTTAGGCTCGTCTGCACATACGTATTCTGTGATCTGGCCCAATTTTAGGTACTAGGCAAAACGAAAAAAGCACCTGATAGCAGGCTTATTGTGGCTCGAATTTACACTACGGGAACGTCTTATCCTTTAATGAAAAGCCTTTCTTAGTTTTCTGAGTAAGATTGTTTGTTAAAAAGATACGAATCCATGGATTAAATAATTAATTATAGCCTGTAACTTTATTTTCCGACCGCCATTGTAGTTCAGATGTTAGAACTCCACTCCGCAGAGCCAGATTTTGGTCAAGGAAGTAGCTAGCATCAGGCGAACTGAAGCACTTGCCTCGATAAAAATAAAATTTGGAAATTTAGTACAAGCATTGGATATTTCATTCAAAAGGCTATTTGTAAGAAAAAAATGAAAGAAGCGTTTTTTTATTTTTCTGTTATTGCCTCCTTAAGAATTTTCGTCTTGCTACCTCCCTGTTGCTTTTTCGTATTCCTTCCAAACTAACACTTGGGGTTTGCATGTAATTCAGTAAGAAAGTTGAAGTCTCAGATTAGCAATTTGGCCATGTCAAAAACAAAGAAACTAATGGTTAACAGGCAGGTGTTAAACTATATGAATAAACAGTTCCATGGTAATGCTTCAAAACAAGAGAATTAAAGTTTTCGATCAAATTTAAAGTTACGGAGTCCCTTCAGATTGAAAAATTTCTCAATATTTGTTTCTGGGGGTCATAAAATCAAAGGTTTCAGAATGAGGTCCTTCATGGAAAAAATGTATATTAAAAAACAGTGAAAATTGACGAAGAAATGAAAGTATGACGTTTTATCCGGAAGTTTGTTTCGTCCTTTTGCGTTTGGGCGTGGCTACATGTTCTGTAAGGATAAAAATTATCGTTGTGAACGTATTGATGGAGTGAATTGTAATTTTTGTAACAGCATTGTATTTTTTAATATTTGTATCCATCCAGATGCACCTGAGTTTATCAAGCAACCAGCAAATACCGTGAAAACAGAAAAAGAAAATGTTGTCTTTAACTGTACAGTAGATGGAAACCCTCCACCCAGCGTTGAATGGACAAAAGATAATGTGGTTCTAAACATAACAGCGGATCCAAAGCTAACCACAGCTTCATCAGGAAACACACAAATTTTGACAATACAGAATGTTCACCGATCAGATGAAGGACAATACAAATGTGTGGCTAACAACAGTGTTAATTCCACCACTTCAGAGGCAGGGACCCTAACAGTACATTGTAAGTAGTTTAGGCCCTGTCAATACACTAACGTTGGTACTTATTCTTAAACGGGTTTTTAAACCATATTTTCAGAATCTTTTCGGCCGTCCACTCCTATGCGCTTTCATTCATTTTTGCCGTATCCACAAAAAAACGATAGTAACGACTACTTTGTTTTAGGCTCGTCTGCACATACGTATTCTGTGATCTGGCTTAATTTTAAGTACCATGCAAAACGAAAAAAGAGCCTGATAGCAAGCTTATTTTGCCTCGAATTTACACTACGGGAACGTCAGTTTGATGAAAAGCCTTTCTTTGTTTTCTGAGTCAGATTGTTTGTTAAAAAGATACGAATCCATGGATTAAATCATTAGTTATAGCCTGTAACTTTATTTTCCACGACCGCCATTGTAGTTCAGATGTTAGAACTCCACTCCGCAGAGCCAGATTTTGTTCAGGGAAGTAGCTAGCATCAGGCGAACTGAAGCACTTGCCTCGATAAAAATAAAATTAGGAAATTTAGTACAGGCATCGGATATTTCTTTTAAAAGGCTATGTGTAAGAAAAAAATGAAAGAAGCGTTTTTTATTTTTCTGTTATTGCCTCGTTAAGAATTTTCGTCTAGCTACCGCCCTGTTGCTTTTTCGTATTCCGGCCAAACTAACACTTAGGGTTTGTATGTAATTTAGGAAGGAACTTGAAGGCTCAGATTAGCAATTTGGCCATTTCAAAAACAAAGAAACTAATGGTTAACAGGCAGGTGTTAAACTGTGAATAAACAGTTGGTAATGCTTCAAAACAAGTGAATTAAAGTTTTCGATCAAATTTAAAGTTACGGAATCCCTTCAGATTGACCATTTTCTCGATATTTGTTTTTTGGGGTAAAATCAAAAGTTTCAGAATGAGGTCAAAATTTCAGAATGAGGTCCTTCATGAAAAAAAAGAAAAATTATTGAAAAAGAGTGAAAATTGACGTAGAATTGAAGGTATGACGTTTTGTCCGGAAGTCTGTTTCGTCATCTTGCATTTGGGCGTGGCTAAATGTTCTGTAATAGCCAACAATTGAAATTTTAAGGATGGAAATTATCGTTGTGAACGTATTGATGGAGTTAATTGTAATTTTTGTAACAGCATTGTATTTTTTGTATTTGTATCCATCCAGATGCACCTGACTTCACCAATCAACCGGCAAATATCGTGAAAATAGAAAAAGAAAATGTTGTCTTTAGCTGTACAGTAGATGGAAACCCTCAACCCAGCGTTGAATGGACAAAAGATAATGTGGTTCTAAACATAACAGCGGATCCAAAGCTAAGCACAACGTCATCAGGAAACACTCACAGTTTGACAATACAGAATGTTCACCGATCAGATGAAGGACAATACAGATGTGTGGCTAACAACAGTGTTAATTCCACCACTTCAGAGGCAGGGACCCTAACAGTACATTGTAAGTAGTTTAGGCCCTGTCAATACACTAACTTTGGTACTTATTCTTAAACGGGTTTTTAAACCATATTTTCAGAATCTTTTCGGCCGTCCACTCCTATGTGCTTTCATTCATTTTTGCCGTATCCACAGGGAAACGATAGTAACGACTACTTTGTTTTAGGCTCGTCTGCACATACGTATTCTGTGATCTGGCCGAATTTTAGGTACCAGGCAAAACGAAAAAAGAACCTGATAGCAGGCTTATTGTGGCTCGAATTTACACTACGGGAACGTCTTATCCTTTGATGAAAAGCCTTTCTTAGTTTTCTGAGTAAGATTGTTTGTTAAAAAGATACGAATCCATGGATTAAATAATTAGTTATAGCCTGTAACTTTATTTTCCGACCGCCATTGTAGTTCAGATGTTAGAACTCCACTCCGCAGAGCCAGATTTTGGTCAGGAAGGTAGCTAGCATCAGGCGAACTGAAGCACTTGCCTCAATAAAAATAAAATTTGGAAATTTAGTACAAGCATTGGATATTTCATTCAAAAGGCTATTTGTAAGAAAAAAAATGAAAGAAGCGTTTTTTATTTTTCTGTTATTGCCTCGTTAAGAATTTTCGTCTTGCTACCTCCCTGTTGCTTTTTCGTATTCCTTCCAAACTAACACTTAGGGTTTGCATGTAATTCAGTAAGAAACTTGAAGTCTCAGATAAGCAATTTGGCTATGTCAAAAACAAAGAAACTAATGGTTAACAGGCAGGTGTTAAACTATATGAATAAACAGTTTCATGGTAATGCTTCAAAACAAGAGAATTAAAGTTTTCGATCAAATTTAAAGTTACGGAGTCCCTTCAGATTGAACATTTTCTCAATATTTGTTTTTGGGGGTCATAAAATCAAAGGTTTCAGAATGAGGTCCTTCATGCAAAAAAAAAAAAATGTTAAAAAACTGTGAGAATTGACGGAGAAATGAAGGTATGACGTTTGTTCCGGAAGTTTGTTTCGTCCTCTTGCGTTTGGGCCTGGCTAAATGTTCTTTAATAGCCAACAATTGAAATTTTAAGGGTGAAAGTTATCGTTGTGAACGTATTGATGGAGTGAATTGTAATTTTTGTAACAGCATTGTATTTTTTGTATTTGTATCCATCCAGATGCACCTGAGTTTATCAAGCAACCAGCAAGTATCGTGAAAATAGAAAAAGGAAATGTTGTCTTTAACTGTACAGTAGATGGAAACCCTCAACCCAGCGTTGAATGGACAAAAGATAATGTGGTTCTAAACATAACAGCGGATCCAAAACTAACCACAACTTCATCAGGAAACAATCACAGTTTGACAATACAGAATGTTCACCGATCAGATGAAGGACAATACAGATGTGTGGCTAACAACAGTGTTAATTCCACCACTTCAGAGGCAGGGACCCTAACAGTACACTGTGAGTAGTTTAGGCCCTGTCAATACACTAACGTTGGTACTTATTCTTAAACGGGTTTTTAAACCATATTTTCAGAATCTTTTCGGCCGTCCACTCCTATGCGCTTTCATTCATTTTTGCCGTATCCACAAAAAAACGATAGTAACGACTACTTTGTTTTAGGCTCGTCTGCACATACGTATTCTGTGATCTGGCCCAATTTTAAGTACCATGCAAAACGAAAAAAGAGCCTGATAGCAGGCTTATTTTGCCTCGAATTTACACTACGGGAACGTCTTATCCTTTGATGAAAAGCCTTTCTTTGTTTTCTGAGTCAGATTGTTTGTTAAAAAGATACGAATCCATGGATTAAATCATTAGTTATAGCCTGTAACTTTATTTTCCACGACCGCCATTGTAGTTCAGATGTTAGAACTCCACTCCGCAGAGCCAGATTTTGTTCAGGGAAGTAGCTAGCATCAGGCGAACTGAAGCACTTGCCTCGATAAAAATAAAATTAGGAAATTTAGTACAGGCATCGGATATTTCTTTTAAAAGGCTATGTGTAAGAAAAAAAATGAAAGAAGCGTTTTTTATTTTTCTGTTATTGCCTCGTTAAGAATTTTCGTCTAGCTACCGCCCTGTTGCTTTTTCGTATTCCGGCCAAACTAACACTTAGGGTTTGTATGTAATTTAGGAAGGAACTTGAAGGCTCAGATTAGCAATTTGGCCATTTCAAAAACAAAGAAACTAATGGTTAACAGGCAGGTGTTAAACTGTGAATAAACAGTTGGTAATGCTTCAAAACAAGTGAATTAAAGTTTTCGATCAAATTTAAAGTTACGGAATCCCTTCAGATTGACCATTTTCTCGATATTTGTTTTTTGGGGTAAAATCAAAAGTTTCAGAATGAGGTCAAAGTTTCAGAATGAGGTCCTTCATGAAAAAAAAAAAAAATTGAAAAAGAGTGAAAATTGACGGAGAAATGACGGTATGACGTTTTAACCTGAAGTTTGTTTAGTTCGGGCGATTGTTTTTAAGCGCTGTTTTCTCAAAGTGAATTTTTTGCCTTAAGGCGGCACTTTAAAGAACTACAACTCAAAGGTAATTTGTGATATGGGAAATCGCAGACATTTTTTTAGAAATGAGAAGTTCAAGCACGTAGCTGTGAACGACAATCCTGCTGGTATACGTTGGATCAATAGTGATCGGATCGGTTTAACAAGTGAAATAACTATATAAGCAAGGACCGATACAACGTAGATACAAATTTAAAAGTGTACTATATTTCGGCTGGCCAAACCAGCCTTCTTCAGGTACAATGAGCTAAAATTTACATTGGCTTTTTATATATAGTTGACATACGTATATGTATCAAATGAATATGTTTAAAAAAGTTTTAAAAGCGCTTTTGAAACTAAATGTTCAGACGTTTCGGGACTTCTGTCCTTTCCTCAGTGAATAGCCGTTAACTGAAAACGTGCCTCAGCTTTTTAAATGTTCCAAATGTCGCCATGTCGCAACATTGTAGCGCGCGCGGTTGAAAAATAAAACTAAAGTCAATGTTCATGCCGTGTGGTTGGAGGGTTTGGCATTTGATCAGATTTGAGGATTTCAAAGTTTTTCATAAGATTACATCAACAAAAGCAAGGAAATGGCACTTTTCTTTCTGCATCGCAACTACGCCAAACGGTCGTAGATCGAGCCCTCCAACGCGTCAACACAATCTCCCGAGAGGCATCAATGCGACCATCTGACGATGCAAGCACCGACAAAGAAGTCATCCCCCTGATACTTATCCAAAACCCTACCAACAGCTGTGTCAAGAACATCCTTACGAAAAACTTTGAAATCCTCAAATCTGATCCTGAAACCATGGAAATCTTTCGTAGCTTGCGAGTCCTCGGTGCGTACTGTCGCGACTCCAATTTAAAAGACTCCTTGGTCCACAGCAATCTTCAATCCAACTCGAATACGGGGGTTGACTCTAATGGAACCTTTCCCTGTCGCCGTCCACGTTGCAAGACCTCCGCCTACACCAATTCAGCGGCCCTGATCAACACTCCTGGTGGACCGCTGACAATTCGACAGAAGTTCACATGTACGACTAGTAACCTCGTCTACATCATTGTCTGTCGTACATGTACCCTGTGTTACATCGGCGAAACTGGACGTAGGCTCGGCGACAGATTCTGCGAGCATCTCAGATCGGTACGAACGAAAGCAGACCTGCCCGTCGCTAAACACTTCTCATCTCCTGATGACATGATGGTGTCCGTGCATACAACAGGTTTTAAAAGTACCACGGAGAGACGCAGCGCAAAGTGTCGTCTAATTTTCAAATGCCAAACCCTCCAACCACACGGCATGAACATTGACTTAAGTTTTATTTAGACTTCATCCGCGCGCGCTACAATGTTGCGACATGGCGACATTTGGAACACTTAAACAGCTGACGCGCGTTTTCAGTTACCCTTTGAATTCGTTGAGGAAACGAAACGTCCGAACATTTAGTTTCAAAAGCGCTTTTATAACTTTTTTTAAACATATTCATTTGATACAATTGGCGCTACACAGTTCATATCTATACGTATATGTATACGTATACATGTCAACTATATATAAAAAGCCAATGTAAATTTTAGCTCATTGTACCTGAAGAAGGTTGGTTTGGCCAGCCGAAATATAGTATACCTTTTAAATTTCTTTCGACGTTGTATCGGTACTTGCTTCTATAGTTTATTTTTTTTAGAGCTTCGCGTCCGGACTCAAAAGTTATAATCATCTTCTACAGAATTACAAACAGTGCCATAGCAAAGTTCTGCTCAACAGCTTTCATTCATTCTCGAACTAAAACCACGTTACAATAATGTCTCCTATCTTGCGTTTGGGCGTGACTCAAGGTTCTGTAATGGCTGACAATTTAAATTTTGAGGATGAAAATTATCGTTGTCAACGTACTGATGGTTTGAATTTAATTTTTGTAACAACATTGTTTTTTTTTTGTATTTGTATCCTTCCAGATGCACCTGAGTTCACCAATCAACCGGCAAATATCGTGAAAATAGAAAATGAAAATGTTGTCTTTAACTGTACAGTAGATGGAAACCCTCAACCCAGCGTTGAATGGACAAAAGATAATGTGGTTCTAAACATAACAGCGGATCCAAAGCTAAGCACAACTTCATCAGGAAACACTCACAGTTTGACAATACAGAATGTTCACCGATCAGATGAAGGACAATACAGATGTGTGGCTAACAACAGTGTTAATTCCACCACTTCAGAGGCAGGGACCCTAACAGTACATTGTAAGTAGTTTTGGCCCTGTCAATACATTTGCGTTGGTATTTTTTCTTAAACGGGTTTTAAAACCATATTTTCAAAATGTCCACTCCTTTGTGCTTTCAGTTCTTTTTTGTCGTATCCACAAGAAAACGATAGTCAAGACTATTTTGTTTTTGGCTTGTCTACACATACGTAACCTGTGATCTGGCCTAATTTTAGGTAATAAGCGAAACCAAGAGATTATAATCGTTTTCTATCGGCGAAACGAAAATTGCGCCGGATAGTAGGTTAAATAACAAATTCGCGCGTTTTCTTCGTTTTTATTTGAAAATGAAAGTTTTCTTATATGACCTTCTCGTGAACGATGCAAAGAGCGCAACACAAAAATAGACCTTTAAAATCGCTGTCCAAAACAGGCAATTTTGAAAACGGATATTTGTCATTTACACGTGGATGGCAAAAACGGACTTCCAAGCTGGCAGTCTCCTTTTCCGTGAGTGTTTTTCAAAAAATGTCGAAGGCATTCACGTATCACGAAAATTTAATAGGTAAATCACGTGTCACGCGCTTCTAAAATAGCAAATCACGTAATATGCTACACTATCTGGTCACGCATCACGCCATTAATTTGGACACAATCACGCATCACGCGGCTAATTTTGGGGCAATCACGCGTCACGAAGAACCCCTTTGCCACCCTCTTTTTAAGCCTTTCAGTCCTTTTGTCCTAATAGTCATAAAATTGAAGAAACTCAGGAAAGTTGATTCGGTCGAAATTTATACGAATTTGCGACAAAGTTGTGTACATTTTGTAGCGTGTAGCAGTAGACAGTGACTTAATTTAAGTCTAATTTATTCAGTTTATTTTGTGTTTTGACCTCACAACATGAAGCACTTACAGCCCTCGCTTTCAGTTTCCGCTCAGGGGAGGGGTAAGGAACCAATTTTCGGTGGTGCTTTCGAGCAAGAAGCTATGCTTCCGAAATATGGACGAACTATTTACAAGAGGAATTGTCCCCAAAATTCATCTTACTCTATGGTTTTTAATCTTATTGCTGTTGGCATTGTGTTCGTCTGTTAAAGCAGGTAAAACACTCTTCTTAATTTTGAAACTAAGAGTTTTAGTTGTTGATTCCAAAGCGGAGCGGAAATAATTGAACGAAACTGTGTATTTACATGCAATCGGCTTCTTTCGTGTTACATACCTCAACATAATTATAAGCCATTTCATATCTCTGTAAGCTTGTATTCTTGTCTGAGAGTTCTAAAAATCGTTGTTTGAAAGAAATTTAACATGTACTAATTTGTGAAAGCGCTGAAGCAATGTTTCAGCCGATCGATTCTGCCATATTTCTATCATTTCTCACGGTATAATTCAATATTTCTATTTATGACTTCCTTATGGATGGGTGATTAACGGCGTTAACACCGCTACAAGACAGTTTATATAGTGTTTTGCCTTTAAGAGACATTTCGTGACTATTATATGAAGTGAGTGTTTGAGAGGAATTATGGCGTGCTTGTTTGAAGTTGATTAAATTCTGTTGAGTTTATCTGTGTTTATCCGTGTGTTTATCGGCCATCACCACAGTTTCCATAACCTTTCAATGGTTATTTTCAAATTATACTTTATACTTAACTGCTCTCCACTATCATAAAGATTTGTAAAACAAGATACCAGTAGCCACGCAGCTCTTTAGAACCTCTAATTTCATTGGACCTGTATACAACGCAGCTCTGTTGTTGTTAGGTCTAGGGTCTGTTGTTAACCATTGTTGTGTTGTTTGTTCTATTGTTTTCTCGGCTAATCAGAGAAGACCTTGTAAGAGCTGCGTACCGCCCCCAAGATACGCACGATTCTCATTAATGCTTATGCATGTTCTTACAGGTGCAGTATTAAGTCGAAAGTATTCCGAATATTTTCAAACTATTTACTGCTTGTTATTTGATTATTTTTCCTGTTCGACAGCTGAGCTTCAGCTAAGTTGCTTTGATAATCCGAAAGCGAAACTTTCAGCTATAGAATTTATGAAGTTCAGTTATCCTTAATATGAAAGTGTACTTCAATTATAGAAAGCTTACTGTACATCGACATGTTTATATTTGAATAATATTTCTCTTTTTAACTTATATTTATAACAGTCAAAACATTAAATTACAATCATGTTTAAATTCACTTCCTTATTCACATATTCCAGTGATTTTTATTACCACTTCTTTGGATCAATGCCGGTGTTGCATAAATTTATCATCAGCTATAAGACATCATGACTATTATACTTATCAACGCGGGCACATTATGTGTGAGTCTATAGTCTCATGGGTGTGGGTTTGAAGCATCAATGTTGCATTTACAGCCTTTCTCTAACATGACTCATAAATAGGCTACAATCAAATGTACCGGTAGGCTCTTTGAAGCGATACAAAGTACAATCAACCCGATAGTTGAATGAAATTAGTGTTTATGTTGTGATCCAAATTTTCTTTGGTTTGAAAATGTTTAAACCAGTTTAATTTTTTCCCTTTTCAGTAGATTCATTACCATAGCCTAAGACAAAGGAAAGCAAAAATCATACTACATGTAGTATCGAATGTCTATGAGTCAATTGTTTCCGAATTTCAGTTTTGGCCAACCACGAAGATAAAAGGTCAAGAAACGACAGAAAAGACAAGACAGATGTTGAATTAGACAAATCACGTTGAGTCCTTTGAGTGATAGCTTTCTTGTTTTTCAAAAAAATGTCGAAGGCATTCACGTATCACGAAAATCTAATAGGTAAATCACGTGTCACGCGCTTCTAAAATAGCAAATCACGTAATATGCTACACTATCTGGTCACGCATCGCGCCATTAATTTGGACACAATCACGCATCACGCGGCTAAATTTGGGGCAATCACGCGTCACGTAGAACCCCTTTGCCACCCTCTTTTTAAGCCTTTCAGTCCTTTTGTCCTAATAGTCATAAAATTGAAGAAACTCAGGAAAGTTGATTCGGTCGAAATTTATACGAGTTTGCGACAAAGTTGTGTACATTTTGTAGCGTGTAGCAGTAGACAGTGACTTAATTTGACTAATTTATTCACTTTATTTTGTGTCGTGACCTCACAACATGAAGCACTTACAGCCCTCGCTTTGGGTTTCCGCTAAGGGGAGGGGTAAGGAACCAATTTTCTGTAGTGCTTTCGACAAGCAAGAGGCTGTGCTTCCGAAATATGGACGAACTATTTACAAGAGGAATTGTCCCCAAAATTCATCTTACTCTATGGTTTTTAATCTTATTACTGTTGGCGCTGTGTTCGTCTGTTAAAGCAGGTAAAACACTTTTCTTAATTTTGAAACTAAGAGTTTTAGTTGTTGATTCCAAAGCGGAAATAATTGAACGAGACTGTGTATTTACATGCAATCGGCTTTTTTCGTGTTACATACCTCAACATAATTATAAGCCATTTCATATCTCTGTAAGCTTGTATTCTTATCTGAGAGTTCTAAAAATCATTGTTTGAAAGAAATTTAACATGTACTATGTTGTGAAAGCGCTGAAGCAACGTTTCAGCCGATCGATTCTGCCATATTTCTATCATTTCTCACGGTATAACAACATTTAACAACAGCAAGATTAATTTAAACACGATAAAAATTACAGCGGAGCTGATGTGGTCGTCTATTTATGACTTCCTTATGGATGGGTGATTAACGGCGTTAACACCGCTACAAGACAGTTCCCATAACCTTTCAATGGTTATTTTCAAATTATACTTTATACTTAACTGCTCTCCACTATCATAAAGATTTGTAAAACAAGATACGCACGATTCTAATTAATACTGATTCATGTTCTTACAGGTGCAGTGTCAAGTCGAAAGTATTCCGAATATTTTCAAACTATTTACTGCTTGTTATTTGATTATTTTTCCTGTTCGACAGCTGAGCTTCAGCTAAGTTGCTTTGATAATCTGAAAGCGAAACTTTCAGCTATAGAATTTATGAAGTTCAGTTATCCTTAATATGAAACTGTACTTCAATTAATATTTTGATGCAACTACAAGCTTAAGCTTAATTATAGAAAGCTTACTGTACATCGACATGTTTATATTTGAATAATATTTCTCTTTTTAATACTATATTTATAATAGCGGAGCACTGCGGGCCGAAGGCCCGCGCGAAGCCGCTTTAGTGGAAAAAGAAGAGCTTTCAGGGTTAAAATCTTGCTTATAGGAACTTCATATTATCAATGCAGGAGCAATGCGGGGAGATGCCTTGTTTTATTACGGATTTCAGAACCTAAGAAGCGGAGTTTTAACGAATTTCCAAGCAGTCCAGTGCTTTAAAGGTAAAACAAATCACATTTTTCGATGGGAATTTATGTTGATATCAATTTTTGATTGACTTTTCCTTTGAGTTCTCTTAAGTTTTGGAGACATGTTTATGAATCGAAACGTGTTCAAATTAAGTCGTGTTGTTATCTTGAATTTCATCGAGGACAGCTCTGCCTTGATGCGCTAGAAATAATACGTGCTTTTCTAATGGAGATGGAATAAAATTTTTCGAAAGAAGATTGTGTTGTCCGTTTTTATGTCTTTGTTCATTCATTACATAGATTAAAAAGCGATTTTATGTAAAAAAAAAAACAAGACTTAGATTTTCTGTCTTCACTCGCGTCGCCATATGCAAATAAGCTTATGTTTGTGTATTTTTGCAATTTTAATTTCCAAATCAGTTTCTCGCGCAATTTTTGACAAACAAAAACTGTATTTTATTCGGAAAGTAGTCGCACTAGTTATTCTGGAAAGAGAAAAGTTGTTTTTGTGAACTTTTCTACGGTCTAAATGTACTGTGCAGACTCTAAATGTACTGGGCCGAAGGCCCGCGCGAAGCCCCATAGTCATAGAACCCATGCCCGTCGTTTTTCATGGTCATGGCCAGCGGAATGTTTCGCGGGCGGCGTCTGTTACATGTGTGTCAGACTGTGTGCCCGTGTGTCCGAGCGTCGCTCAAGGCTACTAGCTCGCGAGCGCGTATAACGTCGCAAAACATGCGCGAATGACGCCACACAACATCCGGGAATGCCGAATGTCACGTCAGCTGCATGCATACGACGTCATCAACATCCGGGATCTTTGAGGCTTTGTTTTTCGCGCGGCTACACAGCCGTCAGCTCGGTAAACACTTTAGTTGGATTCAGAGTTGGATTGTTGTGTTTAGCGGAGAATTAAAGTCGTTATTTCCCTGCAGTTTTTCGCGGTTTGCTACTCAAGACAGAGATACTAGTTAAGGGATACCCAGAAGCCGCTTTAGTGGAAAAAGAAGAGCTTTCAGGGTTAAAATCTTGCTTATAGGAACTTCATATTATCAATGCAGGAGCAATGCGGGGAGATGCCTTGTTTTATTACGGATTTCAGAACCTAAGAAGCGGAGTTTTAACGAATTTCCAAGCAGTCCAGTGCTTTAAAGGTAAAACAAATCACATTTTTCGATGGGAATTTATGTTGATATCAATTTTTGATTGACTTTTCCTTTGAGTTCTCTTAAGTTTTGGAGACATGTTTATGAATCGAAACGTGTTCAAATTAAGTCGTGTTGTTATCTTGAATTTCATCGAGGACAGCTCTGCCTTGATGCGCTAGAAATAATACGTGCTTTTCTAATGGAGATGGAATAAAATTTTTCGAAAGAAGATTGTGTTGTCCGTTTTTATGTCTTTGTTCATTCATTACATAGATTAAAAAGCGATTTTATGTAAAAAAAAAAAAACAAGACTTAGATTTTCTGTCTTCACTCGCGTCGCCATATGCAAATAAGCTTATGTTTGTGTATTTTTGCAATTTTAATTTCCAAATCAGTTTCTCGCGCAATTTTTGACAAACAAAAACTGTATTTTATTCGGAAAGTAGTCGCACTAGTTATTCTGGAAAGAGAAAAGTTGTTTTTGTGAACTTTTCTACGGTCTAAATGTACTGTGCAGACTCTAAATGTACTGGGCCGAAGGCCCGCGCGAAGCCCCATAGTCATAGAACCCATGCCCGTCGTTTTTCATGGTCATGGCCAGCGGAATGTTTCGCGGGCGGCGTCTGTTACATGTGTGTCAGACTGTGTGCCCGTGTGTCCGAGCGTCGCTCAAGGCTACTAGCTCGCGAGCGCGTATGACGTCGCAAAACATGCGCGAATGACGCCACACAACATCCGGGAATGCCGAATGTCACGTCAGCTGCATGCATACGACGTCATCAACATCCGGGATCTTTGAGGCTTTGTTTTTCGCGCGGCTACACAGCCGTCAGCTCGGTAAACACTTTAGTTGGATTCAGAGTTGGATTGTTGTGTTTAGCGGAGAATTAAAGTCGTTATTTCCCTGCAGTTTTTCGCGGTTTGCTACTCAAGACAGAGATACTAGTTAAGGGATACCCAGAAGCCGCTTTAGTGGAAAAAGAAGAGCTTTCAGGGTTAAAATCTTGCTTATAGGAACTTCATATTATCAATGCAGGAGCAATGCGGGGAGATGCCTTGTTTTATTACGGATTTCAGAACCTAAGAAGCGGAGTTTTAACGAATTTCCAAGCAGTCCAGTGCTTTAAAGGTAAAACAAATCACATTTTTCGATGGGAATTTATGTTGATATCAATTTTTGATTGACTTTTCCTTTGAGTTCTCTTAAGTTTTGGAGACATGTTTATGAATCGAAACGTGTTCAAATTAAGTCGTGTTGTTATCTTGAATTTCATCGAGGACAGCTCTGCCTTGATGCGCTAGAAATAATACGTGCTTTTCTAATGGAGATGGAATAAAATTTTTCGAAAGAAGATTGTGTTGTCCGTTTTTATGTCTTTGTTCATTCATTACATAGATTAAAAAGCGATTTTATGTAAAAAAAAAAACAAGACTTAGATTTTCTGTCTTCACTCGCGTCGCCATATGCAAATAAGCTTATGTTTGTGTATTTTTGCAATTTTAATTTCCAAATCAGTTTCTCGCGCAATTTTTGACAAACAAAAACTGTATTTTATTCGGAAAGTAGTCGCACTAGTTATTCTGGAAAGAGAAAAGTTGTTTTTGTGAACTTTTCTACGGTCTAAATGTACTGTGCAGACGGTCAGGTAATACTGTTTTTGAGAAATGCTAAAATTGAAAATAGCCCGTTCTTCAATCTTAATTCTTGTGCTTCCAACCTTTCACCTTAGTTAAGTTTCACCTTAGTTAAGCTTGTTTAAAGTGCGAAGCTGATAGGCTGGGCCTATCTATATATATTAGTCAAAACATTAAATTACAATCACGTTTAAATTCACTTCCTTATTCACATATTCCAGTGATTTTTATTACCACTTATTTGGATCAATGCCGGTGCTGCATAAATTTATCATCAGCCAAAAGACATCATGACTATTATAGCGGAGCACTTGCCAGGCCGAAGGCCTGGCTGCGCAGCCCCATACTCATAGAACCAGAACCTATGCCCTTCATTTTTCATGGTCATGGCTAGCGGAATGTTTCGCGGACGCGCGTGTGCCCTCAGTCCGCGTATGACGTCGCAAAACATGCGCGTACGACGTCATGTTGAAACCAAAGCGAGGCTTTGTTTTTCGCGCGGTTACACGGCCGAATGTCACGTCAGCTAGAAAAACACTTTGATGTTTTGCTGTGAATTTACTAAGCGGAGAAAACCGTTTAATTTAAAGGCGTTATTTCCCTGAATATTTCGCGGTTTGCTACTCAAGACAAGGATACTAATTAAGGGATACTTAGAAGCCGCTTAAGTGGAAAAAGACGAGCTTTCATGGATAAAATCTTGCTTCGAGGAACTTCATGTATTACGTTTTTATCAAATGCGGGAGATGTTTGTTTTGTACGGAGCGGAGATTTGAATTTCCAAGCAAGCGAGGGACATAAAGGTAAAACAGATTACAGTTTTCGATGAGAATTTATGTTGATATCAATCTGAGTGACTTTTTATTGGTGTTATTGTTAGTTTTGGAGAATTGATTTTAAAACGTGCTTAAATTGATTACGCAATTTGTGATCAAGATCTATTTTTAAATGTTTCAAATTTCATAGTAAAACAGCCCACTCCTTTATCAGATCATAGTCCTTAGTAACTTGGCTAAATATTAATACAGACAATTCTGGTATTCTTAAAGGATCACAAAATAATTGTTCAAGGCGTGTAACAAAACAGTTTGTTTGGGAAAATGATTCTACACAGAAATTCAAAGATGTTTTGCGTTCTCCAGTTCTCCAAACACTAATACAAGAGTATATAGACGAGGGAACACAAATTCACGATGTTAACACTTCTCTTGAAAAAGTAGAAAATATTCTTACTACAACTGCTAGACAATGTTTAAAGATTAAAACCACAAAAAAGCATAAGCGTATCAAGTCATCATCAAACAAAAAATGGTTTGACCGGGAATGTCGATTAAAAAGACATGAATTGAGGAAAATGGCGAACCAAAAACATAGAGATCCGTTGAACCCCATTTTACGTGAGAAATACCATGTCATTTTAATGCAATACAAAAGTTTATTGAACTCTAAAAAGAACGAATACTACAATAGCAAGCTTCATAGATTGGAGGAAACTATTGAAAACTCAGATGCGACAAATTTTTGGAAATGTCTAAAATCAATAAATGACACCATTAAAGCGGAAGATATTCCTTTAGTGTCGGAAGAAAATTGGCTGCAGCACTTTCAATCTCTTCACTCTAATGAACCGCTTAATCCCACCCAGCAGATAATCCATGATGAACTAAAAGTAGAAGAAGATTGTAAACAACAATTTCGTCCGTTAGATTACTTGATTACCGAAAATGAAATACGAAAAGCTGCCAAAAAGTTAAAGAACAACAAATCTTCTTATTCAGATAAAATTAGAAATGAAATGATCAAAGCTAGTCTCAATGACCTAATGCCTGTTTACTACAAATTGTTTAATGCAGTTCTAAGTTCAGGTACCATGCCCCAGACATGGTGTGGTGGTCTCATTACACCAATTTATAAATCAGGTGGAAGAAGCGATCCGTCAAACTACCGTGGTATCTGTGTCTCCAGCTGTCTGGGAAAACTATTTTGTTCCATTTTAAACCAAAGGCTTCTCGAATATGTTGCCTCAAATAATATACTTCACAAATCACAGATTGGCTTCTTGCCAAATAATCGTACAGCAGACCATGTCTTTACACTTCGAACCTTGATAGACAAATACGTTCATAATCACAATGAAAAAATTTATGCTTGTTTTATAGATTTTAGAAAAGCTTTTGACTCAGTTTGGCACAATGGGCTCTTGAATAAGTTATTGCAAATTAATGTGGGAGGCTGCTTTTACAATTTAATTAAAAGCCTTTATTCCAAGTCTTCTTGTTCAATAAAAATTGGCCAAAGCCAAACACGACCCTTTCAATACGCGAGAGGTGTACGACAAGGTTGTATTTTAAGTCCACTACTTTTCAACCTTTACATTAACGATTTACCTTTTTCATTTGAAAATATCCTGTCTGACCCTTTTGTTTTACCAAACGGCACAAAATTAAATTCTCTTTTATATGCGGACGATTTAATAATTTTATCACGTTCTAAAACAGGTCTACAAAATTGTCTTAATGCATTATCATCATACTGCAACACGTGGATGTTAAGCATAAATCCAAAAAAAACCAAGATTATGGTTTTCCAAAAACGCCCAAGAAAATGCTCTGAATATAGATTTTATATGAATAATCAAATTATTGATGTTGTACAAGATTATACTTATTTAGGAACTAAAATTTCCTCTTCAGGAAATTTTAAAGTCTCACTTGATCATCTAAAAGAGAAAGCACTTCACGCTCTTTTCAGTCTGAGGCGACCCACAGATTTTAGTAAGCTAAATCCGTCCCTTGCCTGTAAAATTTTTGATACAATGATATCCCCAATTTTGCTCTATAATAGTGAAATTTGGGGTGGATATACCAAATCTGATTTTAAGGCTTGGGATAGCTCACAAATTGAAAGAACGCATCTTCAGTTTTGTAAACGCTACCTTCAAGTGAGTAATAAGGCTTCTAATATTGCGTGCAGAGCTGAACTTGGTCGATTTCCTCTAAATATTGCCATTAATCTAAGAATCCTCAACTACTTGTTATACCTTCAAAATAAACCCCAAGACTCTTTTGTTAAACAATCTTTCTTAATATCATTAGATCTTCACTCGAATGGTAAAATTAGCTTTCACTCTAATCTTATGAAGATATCCGAATACTTTAATTTCAGAAATTTTAACCTCGATTTATTAAACACCGCTGAAGTCAAACACTGTACAAATTTAATGAAACAGAAATATATTTCTTATTGGCAACATATACTTCAGCATTCTCAAAAACTAGAATTTTATAAGACCTTCAAGAACGAATACACCCCCTCAAATTATCTAGGCCTGACTAGACGAGCATCTGATAGGACGACATTAACTAAATTACGTATAAGTAATCATAAACTTATGATCGAACTGGGCAGATACAACAAAATTCCAAGAGACAAAAGGCTTTGCCCAGTTTGTGGTTCAAATGAAATCGAAGACGAAATCCATTTTCTTTTCTATTGCTCAAAATACGCAACAATAAGAGATAATTTTTACAATAAAATACAGACTTTTATACCAAATATTAGTCATTTACCTATAACTGAATTGATCATAGAATTAATGAATTCTTCCATTTACTTTCTAAATATGCAATTAATTAAATTTATTTCATCTTGTTTTGATTCTCGAGATAAAATTGTCACCAATGTAATTTAATTATTCATTTTTGTTTTTCTTTCCTTTTGTTAGTTAGTTGTAAGCTTTTGCAATATTGTAAAATCTACAGTCATGCAAATAAAGCTAAATGTTGTTGTTGTTGTTGTAAATTCAGTTGTATCGATCTCTCGAATTTCATCGAAGAAAGCTTGAACTCGATGAGCTATAATTAAATGGTACGCGTTTTGCTTTTAAACGTAAACTAATGGAGATTTGAATAAATTTTTTCGAAAGAAGATTGTGTTGTCCATTTTTATGTGTTTGTTCATTCATTAGATAGTTTGAAAAGCGATTTTATGTAAACAAAACCAGACTTTGATTTTATAGTACAGTTCTACCTTCACTCGCATCGCCTTATGCAAACATGTTTGTGTATTTTTGCAATTTTTGATTTTCAAATCAGTTTCTCGGGCAATTTTTGACAAACAAAAACTGTATTTTATTCGGAAACTAGTGGTACTAGTTATTCTAGACAGAGAAAAGTTGTTTTTGTGAACTTTTGTACGGTCTATAAAAATGTACTGTGCAGACGGTCGCGTAATAAGCTTACTGTTTTTGAGAATTGCTAAAATTGAAAATAGCCCGTTCGTCAATCTTAATTCTTGTGCTTCCAACCTTTCACCTTAGTTAAGTTTCACCTTAGTTAAGCTTGTTCAAAGTGCGACGCTGTTAGGCTTGGGCCATCTATATATTACTTATCAACGCGGGCACATTATGTGTGAGTCTATAGTCTCATGGATGTGGGTTTGAAACATCAATCTCGCATTTACAGCCTTTCTCTAACATGACCCATAAATAGGCTACAATCAAATGTACCGGTAGGCTCTTTGAAGCGATACAAAGTACAATCAACCCGATAGTTGAATGAAATTAGTGTTTATGTTGTGATTCAAATTTTCTTTGGTTTGAAAATGTTTAAACCAGTTTAATTTTTTCCCTTTTCAGTAGATTCATTACCATAGCCTAAAACAAAGGAAAACAAAAATCAAACTGGTTTGAAAATTTTCAAACCAAAGAAAAATAATTTGATCCAAGTAGTAAGGGGGACCTAGGGGGAACATAGTCAAATTTCCCTAACCACGCCCAATAGGGGATTTTGACTATAATTTTTTTTTATATAGGGGATTTTGACTATAATTTTTTTCAATTTTTTTTCAAATTTTTTTGAATTTTTTTTCAATTCTTGAGTAATATAGGTGATTTTGAGTATCGAATTTTTTCAAAAAATTTTTGATTTTTTTCAAATTTTTTGGGGAATAGTCAAATTTCCCTAACCAAGCCCAATAGGGCAAGTCCTACGTAATATTCGATCTGAAGGAAGCGCGTAGGGATTGCCACTTGGTTCACGCCAGAAGTGTTTCCGATGTTTTGCAAAAATTCGCGCACCAGGTCGGGACGAAACAGATCCAGTTTGGGATTTGTGGGAAAATTTTCGTCCGTGGTGCCAGGAGATTCCATATGGAGTTGGCCGTAATGATGTTGACCGCCCGATAAGGTGGGTATCACGTACCATCCCATCTTCTGCACCAAATCGCCTAGCAATTCTGCCGCGTGCGTGAAGTGTTTGTGCGAGGTCAGCGCCATTGATCGAGTGGGAACTGATCCATCCGAACTCCCCACGCGCACATGATAATCCTGCGACGATTTCAACACGGTGTTGCCGTAAGAATTGGTGTACAACAGTTTTAAAAGGGCAACTTGCCAGTGGTCGGTGAGAGTCAATGGAATCTCCAGCCGTTGTCGGAACGCACTGCGCACGGTGGTCTGTCCGGGTATCCACGTTTGATAATCAGGAGCAAGTCCTTGCCAGTTGACTAACACTTGACGAGTGGGTCCGCGTCCCTTGTATTTAAGCTTTTTACTCACCCGCCATTGGTTGGGCAGAGCTCGTACTTTTTGCAGTTAAGGTTCATAAAATCGTCCAGGTACTTTGTCGCCTTTCCAAGTGTCCAACTTGTAATAATTCACACCATCGTACAAGGACCGTTGACGATCGGTCACCGTGTACACGTCTTGTGACCAATTACCCCGATAACTCTTGGAAAAGGCACTCTTTTTACCCTTGACCGGTTTGGAGGTGCGCACAAAATCTCCGGGTCGAAACTTGTAAGGGGCTAAGGCAGGGGTGGGTTTAAACAACCGCTTCCAGACCACCGAGGCATTGTCGTCAGTGACATCGGCCAGGGCCATTTGAATGCGGCTGTGAATGCGCGTGTTGTACTTGTCTACCAACAAGGGCAAGACCTCCAAATATTTGGGGGTGTTGCGAGCTGTCATGTACTTGTACATCAATTCCTTCAAAGTGCAATTGAAACGTTCGACCACAGCAGCTTTGGGTTCGCCTCGAGTGGAATAGTGGTGAATGTTATACTCGTCAAATAATTGTTTCATGTGTTGATTGTAGAATTCTTTCCCTTGATCCGTCTGCAAGTTGACGGGCTTACGTCCTCCTGAATTCTCCAACAAATAACGAAACGCATCTGCCGTGGCCTTGCCTTTCTTGCTTTTTGAGGCAATGACCCATGCATATTTGGACAACACATCGATGACTGTCAGTAGGTATCGGGTGCGTTTGTTTTTGGCAACAAGTTTGGCATCCTGCATTTCCACAAGATCCGCCTGCCAGGTATAATCCACTTGTGGAGGCACGACCGTCTTGCTGCGTGGAAATCGTACCTGACGAGGACGGTGTAACGTGAAAGTGGGTTCTCCTTGTAAATACGTTTCGCCTGGCTGGGTGAGACGTCCAACGTGTCGCGGGCCACCTTGGTCAATTCCTTGAAATTTCCACTTAACGCATAAGGACTCTCCAGATCAAAATACAAGTGTTCCAATGGACTCATCTGCTCGGCCTTCTTAATTTTTTTTAGATGGGTGACAAACAGGTGCGCACCACCAATGGGATCAATCGCCGGGTCAGACTCACAGTAAATTGAACCACAAAACGTCCAAAACTAGGAACGTATGCTTGTTGTTGTTGCTTAAATATCCAACGACGATGTTGACGGTAAGCGTCCAGGGACATACATTGCTGCATAAAACTTAAATAAGCCATCAAATGAAGCCATCAAACGGTTCGTTCTTTTCTTCGTTTCTGGTCACCAGTTGCGCAAACGCTACATCCGGTTCTAGCTCCTGTAACACATCATCGCTCAAGTCCACCAAAGAATGGGGGTCGACTCTTTCTAAAAAGAGAATGGCACATCCCAACCAATCTTTCAAAGTGATCTGGGCGTCAGACGTTCTTGACATTTTTTTTTAATCTTGCGCGCTGAAGTGTTCTTTGTTAACGTGTTGACATTTGTTTTGATACCTTATCGTGTCTTTTTTTATAGAGGATTTTGGTCGGACTGACAGTCATTCAAGCGTGAAGTACAAAAAATATATATATGTCGGGGGAGTGAGTTGAAAATTATGGGGCATAGTTATTTTCCCCAATAAGACGACATACACAGTTTTTTCAATCAACATGAATTTTAATGATGAATGTAAAAAAAAAAACGTACATGAGTTCCACTTGAACGAACACGAAAATGTTTTTTACAACAACTTCTCAATTGGTGTTCTTGCAAATTTTAAACATTCAATGAGAGTTTTCAAGTTCATATGAGGTGGAGGCATTTTCCATGGCTATGTAAAGAAAAGAAAGCATTTTTTTGATGTGAACTTTTATCCTTCGAATACAGTTTTTCATAGTAGACACAAAATTTAAATGACAACACGTTTTTTTGAAACATTTACAGTAGAGGTATGACAAATACCGGCACACATCTATTCATAATGGTCATCTTGCTGTAGTGTTTGGCTGTTGCCATAATGAGAGTGCGTTCCAGTCATTGCATTTGAAATCTCTTGTTTTCTCTCAGGCAGAGCCGATCTCTTGATGTAGAAAGGCTCATCTATTTGATAACTTTACAGATATTGTTCAATGTCTATGACTTGATCACTGCAATGAAAATAATAATCCACTTTCCGTATTAGGTTCTTCATCCACATGTCAGCACAACGAAAAATCTGTTTGCCGTGTTTTGTATGGAAGGGTCCTTGAATGCAAAATAGGATGTCGTTCGTGTTGTGACAGATGATAAAATGCCGATCTTCTCTCTTGCAACGATCTTCCACTAAAGGAATGAGATGTTGAGCTTGTTTAACTCTTCGAGTGTTGTCTGGCCTCATTGTCTTTTAGCTTTTTACTGGAGAAAGACGATGGGTGAAGTCCTTTTTATGGCTGCTTGATGACGTGAGCATGATGAAAAAAATTGAAAAAAAAATTCCCCCCAAAAAATTGGAAAAAAAATCAAAATTTTTTTGGAAAAAATATGATACTCAAAATCACCTATATAAATCAAAAATGGAAAAAAAAATCAAAAAAATTCAAACCAAAAAGCAAAAAAATTTGAAAAAAAATTCAAAAAAAATTCATAAAATTTGAAAAAAATTGAAAAAAAAATTCTAGTCAAAATCCCCTATATAAAAAAAATTCTAGTCAAAATCCCCTATTGGGCGTGGTTAGGGAAATTTGACTATGTCACTCCTAGGTCCCCCTTACTACTATCCACAACATGGTACGTACATGTAGATAAAAAACGTGTAAGTATGTTACAAATTACAGTGGGATGTGCCTTACCATGAGCACTCAACAAACTTTTGTTTGCAAGTTTTGCAGCTAACTTTACACTCCTGTGATAAACACAAAGCAACAAAACATTTGATTGTGCTTAACTTTGCAAGGAGGCATTCCCGTCAATTGAATTCACACTCTCTGATTGAATTGGCTAACTCATGAACAAGTTTGTTGGGTGCATGCATGCTCACAGTAAGGCGTGTCGTGCTGTAAATTTTGCAAAATGCACTAATCATCCTATTGAAACAATATTAGTAAAAGAATATTATTAATATGTTCAAGGATAAGTGATCAGTCAGTCATAATTGGACAGCTTTTGAACTAACTGAGCTGGCCTCTTTCAAACGGTCTGAAATCCTGGCACTCCAACATTAAAAAAAATTTCTGTGATTCCATTTGACTCAGTAAAGTGTACACATGTGTTAGTTAAGCCACATGCCACTGCGTGGTTAAATCCTTTAATTATGTGCACCACCAGCAGAAAAGAAAAAAATTGAGATCTTAAATACAATGAAAACTTTATTAAAGCGGACACCTTTTAGGTCCCTCACTAGTGTCACTTAATATAGGGTGTCCACTTTGAAGTTTCAATTGCACAAGAATGTTATTTATTAATTAACCCTCTTATATCTTCTGGTCTATTATACACTGTACCAGGCTTTTAGCCAGAAATTGAAAAGTGGACGTCCAGAAGATATTTTTCATCATAATTTTTTAAGGGATTAGGTGCAATTTTCATGAATTTCTTCAAAAAGTGGGCGTCCACAGGACGCCTGGACACCCTGCTGGCTAAAAGCTTGCACTGTACCCACATTTCATTACAATCTAATTCATAAACCTTTCATTTCAAAATTAACTTAATTCCATAATAAAAATGCATTTAACCTTAACATAGTTTCACATAACAAAATGGCTAAATTTTGGTGTCCACATCCGCTTAATAGAGTGGTCCACTAAAAACATATTCATTTTACAATAAATGTGGGAAGGAAATTTAGGGACGCAAGCTGGGGTCCGTAAATGGGTGGCCTTTTAATATGGGGTCCTCTTAATACATATATAGATACATGTTGTAACCCTCTGAAAGCTATTATCAGGCGGGTTGTCAGAAAAGTTTGAAGTAGCTGTCTGTCATTGCAATTAACCAGATATTTTTTGAAATGCGATCTCTAAACAACTGGCAAGCAAAGTAGCCAGACTATATGGCAAAGTAGGTGGTGATTTTTGCCAGCAGCTGGTTACTTTTGACATACCTGTATTATGGGAACTTTTGAGCACCTTAAACAAACATTTCTGTACCAAAAGGCGTTGAAGGATGATTCTAGCTCTTAGATGTAAGATGGCGAATTAACCAAACTAGCTTCTGCAGAGTGATTTTTGCTTTCAGTTTACGCTGTACATCCAAAGGAACAGAGTAGTGCTAGGATGATCCCAAACAAGCTGCAACCTATTGTATGACTGTGTAATTTGAAAGATGAAAACATGTTGTGACCCACCTGCTAGCTTTTAAGGATCGTCTAAGTGGTAGGATCAACTTGGCGCTGCAAGTCTTTGCATGAAATTAGTATCATCCTTCATTCATATAAACAGGCCTTGAGACATCCACTAACCGACATTATTAATATTCTAACAGCAGTTTTAAACTGTTAATTGGATTTTGAATCTCATAGTTAAAACTGAAGTTCACTGTGAAAATATAACTAGGCATATCAAGAATTGAACAATCTATATATATATTTTTAACTGCTTTACTGTTTTGATTGCAGTTCAGCCAGAAGTGACAATTGATGGTGCTGCAAATCAATTTGTGGTGGTTGGAAATGAATTACAGCTGACTTGCCACTATAATACTTCACCACCCGCATCTGAAGTGCAGTGGCGAAAAGATGGAACTGTAATATCTCAAAATGGTACCATGAAGAATGGAGCACGAGGGAGTATTACTCATTTCAATGAAAGCTTAGTGAAGTTAACAATCAGCTCAAGTATTGCAGATGATACCGGAAATTACACCTGTGTGGTTATCAACAGAGTTGATAATTCAACTGATACAGCATCGGTTATAATTCAAGGTTTGTTTTGACTCATTAAGCCTTTAGTGACAATGATTATTAATAGATCTGTCATATACTAATATATTAATAGATCTGTCATATACTCGGTTTGGTGGGAGGTTGGGTGGGTGGCCATGTAGAGTTCTTCAAGGACTTTTGAGTGAGAATATGCTGCATTCTCGTCCCCAGGCCCTTCTCCACTTTCAAAATGGCGGGGCTGTTGTAGTTTTATCGGTCAGTATTAAACACGGACTGCGGACTACGGACTGCGGACTACGGACTGGGTATAAAACACGGACTAGGGTATAAAACGAGGACTACGGACTGCGGACTACACAAGTTAAAGCGCCTTTAACTCATTGCAGCATTGATTCCCGAGTGAGTTGAGTGCTTTTACGGAGAAACATAAGCTTGAAATGATATCTAATCAAAGGCTCCTAAGAGCCGATCCGAGAAGAAATGCCAACGCGTAACGCAATATTGCCGTAAGCTTACGTTTTCACACTGACACGGTTCGATATATATATATATATATATATATATATATATATATATATATATATATATATATATATATATATATATATATATATATATAAGCAGGGTAAATATGGTTGACCAAACGAATGACTCCCAGTAGAAGGATCCACGTAGGATACGGTGCTTCTATGTGAATTAGTAGATAAGTGTATGAAGATGTGACATAGAAGCAAACTTCTAACTGTTCCAGCTATTTAATTCGACGTTTCGGCCTTCGGCCTTCTTCAGGTGGAACTATTTACAGGGATAAAAATTTAAAAAGCTAAAAATCCTGTAAAAATCCTGTAAATAGTTCCACCTGAAGAAGGCCGAAGGCCGAAACGTCGAATTAAATAGCTGGAACAGTTAGAAGTTTGCTTCTATGTCACATCTTCATACACTTATCTATATATATATATATATATATATATATATATATATATATATATATATATATATATATATATATTATATATATATATATATAATACAATTTTAGATAGAAAATTTCTAGAGACAGTTACTCGAGTTTCACGCACTAAGCGATCATCAGACTGCGTGAAACTCGAGTAACTGTCTCTAGAAATTTTCTATCTAAAATTGTATTTCGCTCTGCATGTATTTGCATCGAGCACTCCTACGACTGCGTGAAACACTATTTATGTTGTTTCTCTGTTTATATATATATATATATATATATATATATATATATATATATATAGACGGTTTTGAAGGTGCTGCCTGAGCCAACGAAAGATTCATACCAAAAGGATCACAATAATGGATTCACAGTCCGGATTTGGTGGATATAATAAAAAGCTAGTTAAAAAGACCGAAAATGGACAACTTTTGGTATAAAAAATAAAAATTTAGTTTAAAAACGTTTCGGTCTCTCGACCTTCATCAGTTATACAGACAAGTTACACATGAGACTTAAATACGGTTACAACAATGACTTAATGTTAAACTACTGATAAATTACGTAACAAAAATAAAAGCAAAAATTACAACAACAATACAATAATAGAAGTGATAACGTTAATGTAGTTCATTAGTATTATTTGTGGCAATTGTGATTTGCCTTTGGTTTCGTTATCACTTCTATTATTGTATTGTTGTTGTAATTTTTGCTTTTATTTTTGTTACGTAATTTATCAGTAGTTTAACATTAAGTCATTGTTGTAACCGTATTTAAGTCTCATGTGTAACTTGTCTGTATAACTGATGAAGGTCGAGAGACCGAAACGTTTTTAAACTAAATTTTTATTTTTTATACCAAAAGTTGTCCATTTTCGGTCTTTTTAACTAGCTTTATATATATATATATATATATATATATATATATATATATATATATATATATATATATATATATATATAACAATGTATGATTACTCACAGTTGTTTCATATAGACTTTAATACAGTTCTGTTTCGTGGACCGATGTTGCGTCGGTCTACTCATCAGTTAAATTCTATATACACTGTAGCATAAAAGAGGTTTTATACATCAGTAATATGATCTAGATCGAAGCCGTTACAAAATTTAAACAAAAGTGACAACAGAGAGAGATACATATGATTGGTCCTGAAAAATACGAAATAGACAGTTATATGATCCTGACCGAAAACGTTAAAAAATTAAAACTAGGGGTACAATATATATAATTGGTTCTAAATGATGCGGTATAAACGATCAAAGCAAACCCAAAGAACAATAGAAATCTATATAAGTGTGGGATATTTCTAAAGGATTCGATTAAATTTAAGGAGAAACTTTCGCTTGTGCCTACAAGTGGATACAAGTTCATTGCGTTTATTAAGCGTTGCCATGTCTGGTTTATATAAAATAAAGAATTTCTCGGTGTTACAAAGGTTACACCGTTTTGTAAGGTTACTATAGGATTTGGCCTTGGCAAGGATTCTCCAGGAGATTGTAAAGTCTTTGTTTTGATCTTTCAGCTCCCAAAGATGCTTACTTAGTTCAGTGTCATTTCTTTTGCTTGTGTGCCTGAAAGATGCTTGATGGTTACGCCATCTCGTCTTGAACTCAGTGAGTTCAGTGAGTTCAGTGAGTTCAGTGGATGCACTGAGTTCAAGACGAGATGGCGTAACCATCAAGCATCTTTCAGGCACACAAGCAAAAGAAATGACACTGAACTAAGTAAGCATCTTTGGGAGCTGAAAGATCAAAACAAAGACTTTACAATCTCCTGGAGAATCCTTGCCAAGGCCAAATCCTATAGTAACCTTACAAAACGGTGTAACCTTTGTAACACCGAGAAATTCTTTATTTTATATAAACCAGACATGGCAACGCTTAATAAACGCAATGAACTTGTATCCACTTGTAGGCACAAGCGAAAGTTTCTCCTTAAATTTAATCGAATCCTTTAGAAATATCCCACACTTATATAGATTTCTATTGTTCTTTGGGTTTGCTTTGATCGTTTATACCGCATCATTTAGAACCAATTATATATATTGTACCCCTAGTTTTAATTTTTTAACGTTTTCGGTCAGGATCATATAACTGTCTATTTCGTATTTTTCAGGACCAATCATATGTATCTCTCTCTGTTGTCACTTTTGTTTAAATTTTGTAACGGCTTCGATCTAGATCATATTACTGATGTATAAAACCTCTTTTATGCTACAGTGTATATAGAATTTAACTGATGAGTAGACCGACGCAACATCGGTCCACGAAACAGAACTGTATTAAAGTCTATATGAAACAACTGTGAGTAATCATACATTGTTATAACCGCTCCATTATTGTCGAGCACTATTCTGGATACATCAGTGTGGAACTCACCTGTAGTCATATATATATATATATATATATATATATATATATATATATATATATATATATATATATATATATAAATAAAATTATATATATATATATTTTTTTTTTAAATTAAACGTAAGGATTTTTGACGAACGAAAAGAAAAGTACATCACTTTCATAATGTCCAGTTTGAAAAAAGAAAAAAAAAAGGGAAAAAAAAAGGGCTTTATGGAGAGTCGAACTCGGGCCGTCCGGAACTAAGGCACAAATTCAATCCACTGCGATGTCCAAGAACATACTACTTAGGAACTAAATTTTATTATTTTAAGCTAGATACGCATCAGAACGCGTGTTTAGGTCGCAAAATCCTTTCAGATCGATTTTAATGTTGCACTAAAAACTCCAAATGCGAAACATCTGTAAGCTTATTGTTGTCTATATTCGTTTACATCAAATTAGTTATTGTTATCGTTGGATTCACGTTGAATTCCTGTTTACGAAACGTGTTCGTAACAAAGCATTTGCTCACTAAGTTTACAGCTGATGGAAGGAGCGAGTGAGTGAGTGACTGCTGGAGTGAATTTTATTTAAACACCCTTGCCGATAACCTGTTCATCATGCTTTCACGTATACACGGGTTTAAAAGTAAGACTACACTGCGTTCACTAGATTCAGTAGCTGACACTTAAGCTCGACCCGGAGCTCGATCGCTAAGTAAATGGTAAGTTTAATATATAAAACACAGAACTTGCCAAAGCAAAAATCCCACAGGAATAAGCGGCGAACACAATATCAAACGGTCCTATCCATCCATGAACGCCTTGAATTGTCTTGAAAATGTGCAATTGTACGCTGTAGTTCTTTATCTTGCTTCTCGAGTCAACACACGGAGAGATTTTACGGTATGTATTTCATGGCCGAAAGCCATATAGTCGTCGACATAGACTTTAATATGCGTGCATAAATTTGCATACGCTAATGTGACACGAAAAAAAAAATAAGAAAAGTCAAAGCCGGATTTACAACGCGTGTGCTTCGCCACGAGTAATAATGTGGATGCAAAGTAAATTGAAAGAATTCCAACCATTTTGTCATTGTGTTCTGAAAATTATCCAGGGTGTCATTTCTCTTTCAATTTTTTTTTTGATCTCTTTCAATGCAAGAGCATAAGCATGAATCAATCATTATTTGACAAAAAAGAAGCTCTTTGCCATTAATGTCCCAAAAATCCATGAAAATGTTTCAAATTGTGTCAGGCCCGAAAGTCAATGTTAAGACATTCCTGCCTGGATTTCTTCAATTGTCTCTTGGTTTGTCATCTGATTAAAAATGTTTTGTAATAATAATTGTACTTTACAGTGGCACCAAGCCCACCAGAGAATGTGATAGTTGTCTCCAATAGTTCACGAGTGGTGAATATCTCCTGGACAGCTGGATTTGATGGACACAGTGACATTCTTAACTATACTGTGGAGATCAGTACAGATAATCAGAACTTTGGGCCTGGTACTTGTCAAGGATTGTCAAGTAGTGCATGCGTGGTGTCCTACTCCTTCACAAGTGCTTCGCTTACAGGCCTCCATCCTGGAAGGACTTATTACATTAGGGTGTTTGCAACTAACAAAGTCGGTCAAAGCAATGCAAGCTCTGTACTGACTACAACTACACATGAAGAAGGTACACATTGATTAAAAGATGTTCGAGGGGTACCGCCAATTCACAAGTTCTCCTATTATTGAGCATGCTAGATTTGTGGTTTCTGAAACGGACTTTAAATTCGGTGGACTTTAAATTTCGGTCTGTTGACGGATGAAAATTTTAATGAAGAAGAGGGGGGGTTGCTTTAAATGTGGTAAAAGATGCGACCTTTGCAAAAGATTTTTACTTCAAGATTCGAAATTCCAGAGTTCTGCCACAGGTCGTTATTATTCTATTCGCCAAAGTTTGTCATGTTCGTCCAAAAATGTTATTTATTTGGCCACCTGCAATAAATGCAATTTGCAGTATGTAGGTTCTACATCCACCGAATTTAAAGTCCGTTTCAGAAACCACAAATCTAGCATGCTCAATAATAGGAGAACTTGTGAATTGGCGGTACATTTTAATAGTTCTGAACATGATATTTCACAAATTAGCTTTATTCTTATCGAACAAATTAGATCATTTCAAAATACATTTCACCTTGACCAATTGTTGCTGACTAGGGAGGCTTATTGGACAACCCAATTGTTAACGCTCAATCCGCATGGCCTTAACAAGAGACGTAAATTTAGATCAAAAAACCGCATTAACTACAATAATTAACGCACGTATCTTGCAATAATAGGATTGTCTTTTTCTTTTCCTTGTTTTATTCTTTGTATTGTTTGTAGTTGTTTTGTGTTTGAACGTTCTGTCGGGGGCACTTGGTAAGACGTGCTGGTCCTGTCATTCCGACAGTGACCTATATGATTATTCGGGGGCCCTCGATAGGGAGTTTTCTTTGTTTCAATCATTAAGTAAGGTTTTTATCACATCATGTATGTTATTTTTAGCGTTAAATTTTTCCTTGTTATTTAGTTCTTTTGTTATGTTACGTAACCTCGTTTTCCTTTGTTTTTGTAGCTTAATGTATATAAGTCACAACTTGTATAACTTAATCATTGTACATAGTTTTTAGTTTTTAGTTTTTAATTCTTAGTAATTTCTGAAGAAGGCCGAAGGCCGTAATGTTAAAACCAGTCAGGACCAGTAAGAAGTTCGCCCCATCGTTTTTTATTATACTTATCTACAAATTCACGTGGTGGCGTCGTATCCTTGGATCCTTCTGCTGAAGAGTTCACCGTTTGTGTAAACCTTTTTGTAAAACGTTTGTGTAAGCCTATATATATATATATATATATATATATATATATATATATATATATATATATATTTACAAATTAGTGTGGGAAGGGATATATGGACAACTAATTGCCTCATAATCTTTGGATCACCAACCTATTCTCGTTCGGAAGGCGATTCACAGCGATTTCTGAAATAAATACATAGACAGTTAAAGTGAGAACAGAAATTTTCACAACAAAGAGTATGAGTGAAAAAGTGCCCAGCCGGGAGTTGAACCCGGGTCTCCTGATGACCGGACAGATGCCTTACCACTAGGCCACTGAGACAACCACGCTTAAACAAACACAAACAACACATTTGTGGCTTCATAGTGGAAAGCTCTTGGGAGACATTTTTACACAAATTCTGCAATTAGGATCGCGTCACTTTATCCAGTCGTTCAGCGATTCACGGTCCACTCCCCTTGGAAATTAATTTACAAATTAGTGTGGGAATGGATATATGGACAACTAATTGCCTCATAATCTTTGGATCACCAACCTATTCTCGTTCGGAAGGCGATTCACAGCGATTTCTGAAATAAATACATAGACAGTTAAAGTGAGAACAGAAATTTTCACAACAAAGATTATGAGTGAAAAAGTGCCTCAGCCGGGAGTTGAACCCGGGTCTCCTGATGACCGGACAGATGCCTTACCACTAAGCCACTGAGACAACCACACTTACACAAACAAAAACAACACATTTGTGGCTTCATAGTGGAAAGCTCTTGGGAGACATTTTTACACAAATTCTGCAATTAGGATCGCGTCACTTTACCCAGTCGTTCAGCGATTCACAGTCCACTCCCCTTGGAAATTAAAATTAATTATATCGAACCGCGTTTATAAAAACTTAAGCTACCGCAATATTGCGTTACGCGTCAGCTCGCGGTGGAAGGTTCAAATGACACGCTTACTACCCACCCCAGTGACGTCCCATAGCTCTTAGGAGCCTTTGATTTCTTCTTTTTTCTAGAGCCCAGTGCTCCACCGGCTAATGTCGCAGGACACAACACAAGTTCTACCAGTATTTTTGTTGACTGGGACATTGTTCCACCACCTGATCAAAATGGTATTATACTGAGTTACACAGTTACCTATACAGCGTTACCTCATGGCAGTCCAGTACTCCAAGTAGTGGATGCTCCAACAACCGAGGCAACATTGACGGGACTGAATGAACACACAAACTACAGCATCACAGTGTTTGCTAGTACTTCAAAGGGTAATGGAAATGCAAGCGAAGCTATCATTGTCATCACAGATGAAGACAGTAAGTTAACTTGTGCTCCGTTTAACTTATGGTAACTGGAACTAAGACAGTTAATATGTAAATGTGGTATCAAACCAAAATGTACACAACACTATGTATAACAATAATTAATATATATAGATATGCTGAGCCTAACAGCGGAGCTCTCTGAACAGAAAGCTGATGATAGGCTTAACTAAGGTGAAAGGTCGGAAGCACGTCAACAATTAAGATTGACGATCGGGCTATTTTTCAATTTTAGCAATTCTCCAAAATAGTATTACGCGACCGTCTGCACAGTACATTTAGACTGTACAAAAGCTCACAAGAACAACTTTTTCTCGGTCTAGAATAACTAGTATGACTAATTTCCGAAAAAAATACACCTATTGTGTATCGAAAATTGCCCGAGAAACTGATTTGAAAATCAAAATTGCAAAAAAATACGCAGACATCTCTGCATAAGGCGAAGCGAGTGAAGTTAGAACTTTAAAATCCAAGTCTTGTTTTGTTCACATAAAATCGCTTTTCAACCTATGTAACAAATGAACAAACACATAAAAACGGACAACAAAATCTTCTTTTGAAAAATGGTATTCAAATCTCCATTAGTTTATGTTTAAAAGAAAAACGCGTACCATGAGATATCAATACGGCTGAATTTGAGCACGTTTTATAAACAATTCTCCAAAACTAACGACAACACACGTCACGCGTCAGCTCGCGGTGGAAGGTTCAAATGACACGCTTACTACCGACCCCAGTGACGTCCCATAGCTCTTAGGTGCCTTTGATTTCTTCTTTTTTCTAGAGCCCAGTGCTCCACCGGCTAATGTCGCAGGACACAACACAAGTTCTACCAGTATTTTTGTTGACTGGGACATTGTTCCACCACCTGATCAAAATGGTATTATACTGAGTTACACAGTTACCTATATAGCGTTACCTCATGGCAGTCCAGTACTCCAAGAAGTGGATGCTCCAACAACCAAGGTAACATTGACGGGACTGAATGAATACACAAACTACAGCATCACAGTGTTTGCTAGTACTTCAAAGGGAAATGGAAATGCAAGCGAAGCTATCATTGTCATCACAGATGAAGACAGTAAGTTAACTTGTGCTCCGTTTAACTTATGGTAGCTGGAACTAAGACAGTTAATATGTAAATGTGGTATCAAACCAAAATGTACACAACACTATGTATAACAATAATTAATATATATAGATATGCTGAGCCTAACAGCGGAGCTCTCTGAACAGAAAGCTGATGATAGGCTTAACTAAGGTGAAAGGTCGGAAGCACGTCAACAATTAAGATTGACGATCGGGCTATTTTTCAATTTTAGCAATTCTCCAAAATAGTATTACGCGACCGTCTGCACAGTACATTTAGACTGTACAAAAGCTCACAAGAACAACTTTTTCTCGGTCTAGAATAACTAGTATGACTAATTTCCGAAAAAAATATACCTATTGTGTATCGAAAATTGCCCGAGAAACTGATTTGAAAATCAAAATTGCAAAAAAAATACGCAGACATCTCTGCATAAGGCGAAGCGAGTGAAGTTAGAACTTTAGAATCCAAGTCTTGTTTTGTTCACATAAAATCGCTTTTCAACCTATGTAATGAATGAACAAACATAAAAACGGACAACAAAATCTTCTTTTGAAAAATGGTATTCAAATCTCCATTAGTTTATGTTTAAAAGAAAAACGCGTACCATGAGATATCAATACGACTGAATTTGAGCACGTTTTATAAACATTTCTCCAAAACTAACGACAACACACGTCACGCGTCAGCTCGCGGTGGAAGGTTCAAATGACACGCTTACTATTGACCCCAGTGACGTCCCATAGCTCTTAGGAGCCTTTGATTTCTTCTTTTTTCTAGAGCCCAGTGCTCCACCGGCTAATGTCGCAGGACACAACACAAGTTCTACCAGTATTTTTGCTGACTGGGACATTGTTCCACCACCTGATCAAAATGGTATTATACTGAGTTACACAGTTACCTATATAGCGTTACCTCATGGCAGTCCAGTACTCCAAGTAGTGGATGCTCCAACAACCGAGGCAACATTGACGGGACTGAATGAATACACAAACTACAGCATCACAGTGTTTGCTAGTACTTCAAAGGGAAATGGAAATGCAAGCGAAGCTATCATTGTCATCACAGATGAAGACAGTAAGTTAACTTGTGCTCCGTTTAACTTATGGTAACTGGAACTAAGACAGTTAATATGTAAATGTGGTATCAAACCAAAATGTACACAACACTATGTATAACAATAATTAATATATATAGATATGCTGAGCCTAACAGCGGAGCTCTCTGAACAGAAAGCTGATGATAGGCTTAACTAAGGTGAAAGGTCGGAAGCACGTCAACAATTAAGATTGACGATCGGGCTATTTTTCAATTTTAGCAATTCTCCAAAATAGTATTACGCGACCGTCTGCACAGTACATTTAGACTGTACAAAAGCTCACAAGAACAACTTTTTCTCGGTCTAGAATAACTAGTATAGCTAATTTCCGAATAAAATACACCTGTTGCGTATCGAAAATTGCCCGAGAAACTGATTTGAAAATCAAAATTGCAAAAAATACGCAGACATCTCTGCATAAGGCGAAGCGAGTGAAGTTAGAACTTTAAAATCCAAGTCTTGTTTTGTTCACATAAAATCGCTTTTCAACCTATGTAATGAATGAACAAACACATAAAAACGGACAACAAAATCTTCTTTTGAAAAATGGTATTCAAATCTCCATTAGTTTATGTTTAAAAGAAAAACGCGTACCATGAGATATCAATACGACTGAATTTGAGCACGTTTTATAAACATTTCTCCAAAACTAACGACAACACAAAGAAAAAAATCAATTACAAATTGATATCAACGTAAATTCCCATGGAAAAAATGTAATTTCTTTTAAATAAATTCTTCACTGCAGTCAGTGCCTTGAGCTTTTTCTCAGGTTGAAATCGGCTCGATTATTTGTGGGGTTCGAAATGAATACTCCACATTTGGAGCAATATTGTAGCGAGGAACAGTGAAGAACAAAATGGCGAAAACGCAATCCTGGAGTTCAGGCCCTTCCCGTTTTTCCTGTTTACTTCCGCTTTTGCTTTTTGTTTGCCTTTTTTTTTAAATTGGCGTTTTATTTTTCTAATTTGCGTTTTCTTTTTTGTTTGCGTTTGAGCCTTCTGGGCCACCGTACTCTTGGCATGTAATCATTTGATTAACTTTTCATATCAGTCTCACTTTACCGATCACGCGAAGGAAAACGCATGGAAAGTTTCAAATGCGTTTTTAAATGGACCTGTCAGGTTTACTGCGGTAAAGAAGTAGTTACGCAATGTACCATTTCGAGTGTGACCTCAACTAATAACTCTATATAAGATAACAACACCGACTAACGTTTTTATCAAAGCAAAACATCTGAGATAAAAAGACAGAAAAACTGATAACATTTAAGAAATTCAATTACAAAACATACACGTAGATTCAAAACGTCATCATAGAATAAACTCGTAACCAAAAAAAAAAACATTCTAAAACCACTTAACTTCACAAACTACTTAAATATAACCACTTCATTGCCTCAACTGAAAAAGATCTTCATTTTCAACCATTGATTTCCGGAAACAATATTCAGTTATCTTTCAAAAACATCATTCGCACATTCCTTAACCAAAACAGTGGGTGGCACGGTGGTGTAGTGGTTAGCGCGTCGGACTTTCAACCTGAAGGTCGGTGGTTCGAAGCCTGGTCTCTGCCGTCGTGTTGTTTCCTTAGACAAGAAACTTTACTCCACACTGTCTCTCTCCACCCAGGTGTATAAATGGGTACTGGCGACAAAATGCTGGGGGTAACCCTGCGATGGACTAGCATCCCATCCAGGGGGGAGTAGCAATATTCCTAGTCGCTCCGGCCGTTATGAGCCTTCTGGCTCGGGTGCGCGACTTTAACCAAAACACGATGAAACAAGTACTCAGAGAAGCCAAAAATAGCGCCTGTAACGTAAACACTCTATTCTTACGTCTCTTCCGAGTTCTGACCACACAACGTTCCCTCAGTAAAAACACTAGCATTAGTAACGTTACCTACAGTATAAGGGCAAACTGAATTCACGTACATACATTCCTGACGTTATGAATCGAACTGTTTGGTATTCAAAGTCAATCGAACTCAATCGAACTTAATTGAACAATTGGGTTCGATTAGTTCGATAATCGAACACAATCAAACCCAAAAAATTGTGCGAGAGAGTTCGATTGCGTTCGATTTCCGAACTAATCGAACCCAATCGAACTCAATCGAACACAATCGAAAAATCTAAATGTACCCTTAATCACCAGATATTTAAACAGTCTGTCTTTGTAACAGCTACGAATGAATGATTAACTAGTAATAACTTTAATGAAATAACATGTGGGCATGGTAAATACATTGATTTTACAAATGATAGAATATAAAACCGACCGAAAAAGCGAAAAGTCCCGAAAAATAAAGTCAAACGGACACTGAATAAAAATTTAAATCTTACTTCACTGTAGTTTCATTCGATTTTATGATTTGTTTTTATCAGCCTACGGAGTTTTTACTTGACAATTCAAGTAGTCTGCGTAATCGAACTCACTCGAACGCTCGATTAAGTTCGATTGCTCAAAAGTTTTTGTGAGAGTTCGATTTGGTTCGATTGGTAACGTCAGGAAACATTGCAAAACAATATTCTAAAACTAAAATAAAATTAACGCCAGAACGTATTCGCCTTTATACTTTATTTAGTACCAGGCAATAATTATTTTGTGCAATATCAGTCTTAGCTCGGAGGTGACTCAAAATCCTTTTTCTAATCCTACAAACGTTATCTACTCACAGCAAATACGGGTCACGTTATATGGAGAGGTAGCTTACGTCACACTCTATTTTCGTATTGCCCGTAATACACTTTGTTTACCACCCCCCCCCCCCCAAAAAAAAAAAAAAAAAAGTTTGTAGACTACTGTTTTGAAATGCTCTTGGGAATATGCAGTCCTCCCAAGAGCATTTAAAGACAATGGTTTATGCAAAATTTGGGGGGCAAACAAAGTGTATTATGGGCAATTCGAAAATAGAGAATTCTGGAACAAAATTAGCGAGTTCTCGTATACCGCTTGTCACACAATCGCGCGCGATATCACGCAACGTTACCTTAACTATATGGCAGATGACAACTAGAACAGCACTCAGGTTTAAGTAAAATCATTAAAGCCAATGTCAAACCGTGTAACCACTAGTAACAGATAACTATTTTTGTGTTATCAGAAGCTGCTGTTGCTCCGCCAAATGTGAGAGGATATAACACCAGTTCAACCAGCATTTTAGTTTTGTGGGATGAGGTTCCGGCTGAGCAACAGAATGGTATCATCACAGGTTACACTATTATCTACCAGTCACAAACAGAGAATCACATTGACAATATACGAGCTGCTCCAAATGATAGTCAAAAGGAACTAACAGGACTAAGGGAGTTTGTTAACTACAATATCACAGTGTTTGCATCTACTGCCAAAGGAGATGGACCACGTTCACCTGTTCTTGTTGTGAGAACAGACGAGGACAGTAAGTAGTAATGTTTGTTGCAAAGCTTCTGTGGATTTCTGTGAGTAGTTAACTTTTTATCTTGATTAATTTGTTGGCACGCATATACTGGTTGGAGGAGCTTTCTCATTACTTAGACATTAGAAGGAAATGAAATGACAGAAAACAATTGTAAAATTTCCTATAAGTAATCATAAATTAATGATTGAAATTGGTAGATATAAACAAATCACGAGAGATGATAGATTGTGCCCTACTTGTGGAGGTAATTAAATTGAAGATGACATTCACTCCCTTTTTCACTGTCCTAAATACTCAATTCTTAGGGACGGATTTTATAGGAAAATAGGGTATCACCTACCAAATATAAAACAGTTATCTCCTTCAGAAGTTACCAATGAATTAATGAACACCCGTAATTATTTTGTAAATATTCAATTATTGAAATTCATTCTTTCATGCTCAGATTTCCGCAATAATCGAATTATCAATCCAGACTGACGTATCTTAATTGTACCTTCCCTTTCTTTGTTATCCTATTGTAATTTTATTTTGTTATATTGTAATGCTTTTGCAATACTGTAAGGATTCACAGTCATGCAAATAAAGCTCCTTGTTGTTGTTAGACTGTTCAAGACAAATTTTTAAATTTCACGGAAATAATATTATGTATTATAACTATTTGCTAAAAAATGCCCATGAAGAGAAACAGTAACCTTTGATAATATCATTAACAAGTGGCCCCACTAACAATGTACAGGGCATAAATAAAAATTTATTATTGCTCGTGAACACAGGTTTAACAAAAATTATAAATTAAAAGCTAATGTCATTGGGGGCAACATTTTTCTTTATTTTTGTGTTATCAGAACCAGCTGTCGCTCCACCAAATGTGACAGGATATAACACTAGCTCAACCAGCATCTTAGTTTTGTGGGATGAAGTTCCAGTTGAGCAACAGAATGGTATCATCACAGGTTACACTATTATCTACCAGTCACAAACAGAGAATTACAGTGGATATGTTCCAGCTGGTCCTAATGATCGTCATATGGAACTAATGGGACTAAAGGAGTTTATAGACTACAATATCACAGTGTTTGCGTCTACTACCAAAGGAGATGGACCACCTAGTTCACCTGTTCTTGTTGTGAGAACAGACGAGGACAGTAAGTAGTAATGTTTGTTTCAAACGTTCTGTTGATGTATCAGCAGTTACTACTATCACCAATTTGTTGGTACTTATATACTGATCGGAAGAGCATTGTTCTACTAGTTCGAAAGACAGATTTCCAATTGTAAGGACGTTCACGAGGACAGTAAGTAGTAATGTTTGTTTCAAAACTTTTGTTGATGTCTCAGCAGTAATAACTATCACTAATAAGTTGACACTTATGTACTGATCGGAAGAGCATTGTTCTACTAGGTTCACACTCATTGTTTATGCGCACCTTACTGCGCACGCAATTCATGTCGCATACGTTATCCACGAGCGTACGCGTGAGGGATGAAATTAAAACACATTAAGAGCTGGGAGCGGTTTCGTTCACTTTGCTTAGAGTTGACTCGCTTGGAGGGGATATATATACTTTTCTTTTCTAATTCTCCACAGACTGTGAAGAAAATGAACAAAATACAATGAGGGAAGTTTAAAATGTTTCCATTTTTCTACCCACGCGACTTCGAATCCTGCTAATAAAAATAAAAGCAATGTTAGAAGATTTTGGCGCGAACGTCCTAAACATATTTTTTGCAAATGATATTACGCATTATAACTGTTTGCTAAAGGATGAGAATGAAGAAAAACCATAACATTTAGCTATTTACAGGAAATCAATACAATTCATTATTGCTGGTGAACTCAGGTTTAACTAAAATTATCAAGGCAAATGACATAGGTAGTAACATAAAACTTCCTTTTGTTTGTGTTATCAGAACCTGATGGAAGACCACAACATGTGAGAGGACATAACACCAGTTCAACCAGCATCTTAGTTTTGTGGGATGAAGTTCCAGTTGTGCAACAGAATGGTATCATCACAGGTTACACTATTATTTACCAGTCACAAACAGAGAATCACAGCGGAAATGCACATGCCGGTCCTAATGATCGTCAAAAAGACATTACAGGGTTAAAGGAGTATGTGAACTACAATATCACAGTGATTGCATCTACAGTGAAAGGATATGGACCACCTAGTTCACCTGTTCTTGTTGTGAGAACAGACGAGGACAGTAAGTAGTAATGATTGTTGCAAAGCTTCTGTTTATTTCTGTGAGTAGTTAACTTATTATTGTGATAAAGTGTTTGGTACTTATAAGCTGATCGGAGGAGTGTAGCATTCTTCTACTGTTAAAGACAAATCTCCAAATTTAACGGATGTTTTGCACATGGTGATACGTATTCGTATTATAACTATTTGCTGAAAGATGTCCATGGAGAAAAACAAAAACCTTTAATAACATAATTAACAGTGTACGGGAGATCAATACAAATTCATTATTGCTCGTTAACTCAGGTTTAAATAAAACTATTAAAGCCAATGTCATAAACAGTAACATAACTGTTGTTATTTTTGTGTTATCAGAACCTGCTGTTGCCCCACCAAATGTGAGAGGACACAACACTAGTTCAACCAGCATCTTAGTTTGGTGGGATGAAGTTCCAGTTGCACAACAGAATGGTATCATCTTAGGTTATACTGTTACCTACCAGTCACAAACAGAGAATCACAATGGAAATGTACCAGTTGGTCCTAATGATCGTCAAAAGGAACTAATAGGACTAAAAGAGTATGTTGACTACAATATAACAGTGTATGCATCTACTGCCAAAGGAGATGGACCACCTAGTTCACCTGTTCTTGTTGTGAGAACAGACGAGGACAGTAAGTAATGATCTTTGTTGCAAAGCTTCTGTTGATTTCTGTGAGTAGTTAACTTATTATTGTAATTACTTTGTTGGCACTTATATACTGATCGGAGGAGTATTGTTCTACTGTTAAAGACAAATCTCAAATTAAACGGATTTTTTGCAAATGATAGTACGTACATGTATTACAATTATTTGCCAACTGTTACCCATAAAGAAAAACAATAACGTATAATTATATTATTAACAATATAAAGGACATCAATACAAATTCATTATTGCTCGTGAACTCAGGGTTAACTAAAATTATCAAAGCTAATGTTATGAGCAGTAACATATAATTATTAATTTTTGTGTTGTCAGAACCTGCTGTCGCTCCACCAAATGTGAGAGGACATAACACTAGCTCAACCAGCATCTTAGTTTTGTGGGATGAAGTGCCAGTTGTGCAACAGAATGGTATCGTCACAGGTTACACTATTACCTACCAGTCACAAAAAACAGAGAATCACAATGGAAATGTACCAGCTGGTCCTAATGATCGTCAAATGGAACTAAGGGGACTAAAGGAGTATGTCGACTACAATATCACAGTGTTTGCGTCTACTGCCAAAGGAGATGGACCACCTAGTTCACCTGTTCTTGTTGTGAGAACAGACGAGGACAGTAAGTAGTAATGTTTGTGTCAAAGCCACTGTTGATGTCTCAGCAGTTATTACTATCACAAATTTGTTAGCACTAATATACTGATCGGAAGAGCATTGTTCTACTAGTTCGAAAGACAAATTTCCAATTGCAAGGACGTTCACGAGGACAGTAAGTAGTAATGTTTGTTTCAAAACTTTTGTTGATGTCTCAGCAGTTATAACTATCACTAATTAGTTGACACTTATGTACTGATCGGAAGAGCATTGAACTACTAGGTTCACGCTCATTGTTTATGCGCACCTTACTGCGCACGCAATTCATGTCGCATACGTTATCCACGAGCGTACGCGTGAGGGATGAAATTAAAACACATTAAGAGCTGGTAGCGGTTTCGTTCACTTTGCTTAGAGTTGACTCGCTTGGAGGGGATATATATACTTTTCTTTTCTAATTCTCGACAGACTGTGAAGAAAATGAACAAAATACAATGAGGGAAGTTTAAAATGTTTCCATTTTTCTACCCACGCGACTTCGAATCCTGCTAATAAAAATAAAAGCAATGTTAGAAGATTTGGGGGCGAACGTCCTAAACAGATTTCTTGCAAATGATATTACGCATTATAACTGTTTGCTAAAAGATGCCCATGAAGAAAAACCATAACATTTAGCTATTTACAGGAAATCAATACAATTCATTATTGCTGGTGAACTCAGGTTTAACTAAAATTATCAAAGCAAATGACATAGGTAGTAACATAAAACTTCCTAATGTTTGTGTTATCAGAACCTGATGGAAGACCACAACACGTGAGAGGACATAACACCAGTTCAACCAGCATCTTAGTTTTGTGGGATGAAGTTCCAGTTGTGCAACAGAATGGTATCATCACAGGTTACACTATTATTTACCAGTCACAAACAGAGAATCACAATGGAAATGTACCAGTTGGTCCTAATGATCGTCAAAAGGAACTAATAGGACTAAAAGAGTATGTTGACTACAATATAACAGTGTATGCATCTACTGCCAAAGGAGATGGACCACCTAGTTCACCTGTTCTTGTTGTGAGAACAGACGAGGACAGTAAGTAATAATCTTTGTTGCAAAGCTTCTGTTGATTTCTGTGAGTAGTTAACTTATTATTGTAATTACTTTGTTGGCACTTATATACTGATCGGAGGAGTATTGTTCTACTGTTAAATACAAATCTCAAATTAAACGGATTTTTTGCAAATGATAGTACGTACATGTATTACAATTATTTGCCAACTGTTACCCATAAAGAAAAACAATAACGTATAATTATATTATTAACAATATACAGGACATCAATACAAATTCATTATTGCTCGTGAACTCAGGGTTAACTAAAATTATCAAAGCTAATGTTATGAGCAGTAACATATAATTATTAATTTTTGTGTTGTCAGAACCTGCTGTCGCTCCACCAAATGTGAGAGGACATAACACTAGCTCAACCAGCATCTTAGTTTTGTGGGATGAAGTTCCAGTTGCACATCAGAATGGTATCATCTTAGGTTATACTGTTACCTACCAGTCACAAACAGAGAATCACAATGGAAATGTACCAGTTGGTCCTAATGATCGTCATATGGAACTAAAAGGACTAAAAGAGTATGTTGACTACAATATAACAGTGTATGCATCTACTGCCAAAGGATATGGACCACCTAGTTCACCTGTTCTTGTTGTGAGAACAGACGAGGACAGTAAGTAGTAATGTTTGTTTCAAACGTTCTGTTGATGTATCAGCAGTTACTACTATCACCAATTTGTTGGTACTTATATACTGATCGGAAGAGCATTGTTCTACTAGTTCGAAAGACAGATTTCCAATTGTAAGGACGTTCACGAGGACAGTAAGTAGTAATGTTTGTTTCAAAACTTTTGTTGATGTCTCAGCAGTAATAACTATCACTAATTAGTTGACACTTGTGTACTGATCGGAAGAGCATTGTTCTACTAGGTTCACGCTCATTGTTTATGCGCATCCTTACTGCGTACGCAATTCATGTCGCATACGTTATCCACGAGCGTACGCGTGAGGGATGAAATTAAAACACATTAAGAGCTGGTAGCGGTTTCGTTCACTTTGCTTAGAGTTGACTCGCTTGGAGGGGATATATATACTTTTCTTTTCTAATTCTCGACAGACTGTGAAGAAAATGAACAAAATACAATGAGGGGAGTTTAAAATGTTTCCATTTTTCTACCCACGCGACTTCGAATCCTGCTAATAAAAATAAAAGCAATGTTAGAAGATTTGGGGGCGAACGTCCTAAACAGATTTCTTGCAAATGATATTACGCATTATAACTGTTTGCTAAAGGATGCCCATGAAGAAAAACCATAACATTTAGCTATTTACAGGAAATCAATACAATTCATTATTGCTGGTGAACTCAGGTTTAACTAAAATTATTAAAGCAAATGACATAGGTAGTAACATAAAACTTCCTAATGTTTGTGTTATCAGAACCTGATGGAAGACCACAACATGTGAGAGGACATAACACCAGTTCAACCAGCATCTTAGTTTTGTGGGATGAAGTTCCAGTTGTGCAACAGAATGGTATCATCACAGGTTACACTATTATTTACCAGTCACAAACAGAGAATCACAGCGGAAATGTACAAGCCGGTCCTAATGATCGTCAAAAAGACATTACAGGGTTAAAGGAGTATGTGAACTACAATATCACAGTGATTGCATCTACAGTGAAAGGATATGGACCACCTAGTTCACCTGTTCTTGTTGTGAGAACAGACGAGGACAGTAAGTAGTAATGATTGTTGCAAAGCTTCTGTTTATTTCTGTGAGTAGTTAACTTATTATTGTGATAAAGTGTTTGGTACTTATAAGCTGATCGGAGGAGTGTAGCATTCTACTGTTAAAGACAAATCTCCAAATTTAACGGACGTTTTACACATGGTAATACGTATTATAACTATTTGCTGACAGATGTCCATGGAGAAAAACAAAAACCTTTAATAACATAATTAACAGTGTACAGGAGATCAATACAAATTCATTATTGCTCGTTAACTCAGGTTTAACTAAAACTATTAAAGCCAATGTCATAGGCAGTAACATAAATGTTATTATTTTTGTGTTATCAGAACCTGCTGTTGCCCCACCAAATGTGAGAGGACATAACACTAGTTCAAGCAGCATCTTAGTTTTGTGGGATGAAGTTCCAGTTGCACAACAGAATGGTATCATCTTAGGTTATACTGTTACCTACCAGTCACAAACAGAGAATCACAATGGAAATGTACCAGTTGGTCCTAATGATCGTCAAAAGGAACTAATAGGACTAAAAGAGTATGTCGACTACAATATAACAGTGTATGCATCTACTGCCAAAGGAGATGGACCACCTAGTTCACCTGTTCTTGTTGTGAGAACAGACGAGGACAGTAAGTAGTAATATTTGTTGCAAAGCTTGTTGATTTCTGTGAGTAGTTAACTTGTTATTGTGATTAATTTGTTGGCACTTATATGCTGATCGGAGGAGTATTGTTCTTCTGTTAAATTAATCAAATCTCCAAAGTTAACGGATTTTTTTCAAATGATAGTACGTATTATAATTATTTGCTAATACATGTATATACCCATGAAGAAAAGCAAAGCCTCTGTTGATGTCTCAGCAGTTGTTACTATCAATTATTTGTTGATACTTATAGACTGATCGGAGGAGCTTTGTTCTACAAGTAGTAGAACAGTAGTATTACGGAAGACAAATGTCTAAATTTGACAGACACACGATCGTTACCCGCGCACATGTTGCGAATGGCCAAGCAGTCAACGATTTCGACCTAAAATCCAAAGTTACAAAGCATGTCCAACAAAACGGCCATCAAATGGACTTTGCCAACGTGAAAGTGGTACTCTTGAGCGGAATTACCATGAAAGACCTTTCCTTAATCTTTCCCGAACATGTCTTCACCGTGATTACAAATTAAATGAAACTTGTTTTACTATTTTATATAAACTTCATAAACAGAACATTTAAACCCTTTAATGGCACGCACATCCATCGCCAGAAATAGCGGACATGTTCACCGCGCGTGCGCGAGTTTCAGTGGCAATATGGCCGCCAAACACTAGAAGGCTTTGTATGGCAGAAATAAAACAAAATCAAATTGGCTGGCTTTTAGCTTACCTGGAATATTTGCCGCATTCCGGGTAAATTTATGAACATCTTTTCAAGTGTTTTTGGAAGCTTGATTTTCCCCACAATTGTTACTGGCCCTGCTTTTCAACAAAACATATTTCCGAAGCTTCGCTCATACAATGCTCTCTATTTTAGAAGCCATTGATGCCGATTTTCACTCAAAACGGGATTTCGAGGCACCATAGTTCGTTAAGTGATGGGGGTAGCCAACTTGCCGCAATCGTCTGAGAAGAAGCACCGACTGAACTGACGATCATCGCATTCTCACTTTCTACGATGGTTCCTTCGCCCTGCTTTTTGCTTTCAAAAATCGTTCAGAGCTGTAAAAATCATTTCCACCAACAGTCCACGCTAAAGTCTTGAAGTTCGCTGTCTTCGAACTGCGATATTTGGGCACAGAATGATCCAAATTTTGGTGCAAATCCCTCATTCAAAAGCTTAAGTCTTGTTGTTTTCAACTGTGAGCCTTTTTTCGGTCAGTGGTTTCTATATGGGCCTGAATACGCCTTATTTAACACAACCATTTTTGTCGCACCGAAGCCGCACCAAACGAATTTGAGCCCGTAGCGTGGAACAGCGGTGTATACTAATGAAGCGACATCGCAGTGTAAGACGCACGAAAATTCGCTGCTCCAATGTCCCTGATTTCTGGCGATGAAATCTGAAATAAAGCCGCAGGGTTAGCTCAGTTGTAACAGCACTTGTCTGCTGAGCGGGAGGTCGCGGGTTCAATACCCGGCCGACCAGCACCCGGGGTCTGCGAGCGAAGGTGCTACAAATGGTTAAAACTTCGCATGGCTCGGATGAATGGTGGTCCCGTCTCCAACAGGGGACATGAAGAAAACAGTGTCCTCAATCACTAATTTCGTGCTCAATACAACGATACTTTCAAAGAGTGATTTTTCTCCCTTTTCGTGTGCGTTATTTGTAATACATGCTGTTGTAATATATGCTTGAGATGCCATGTCACCAGGCCTGCTTGCTCGTGGTACGACCAATGATTAAAGACGTAAACTAAATGCTCCTGGTCGAATTATCTGGCTCATTATTTACAGAATGTTTCAATTAGCTTATCCAATTCCCCCTTCCGAAAAGAGCCTATAAATCGTATCAATCTATTCTACCTATTAATGACACCTACCTATAAATGCCGCATTGTAGTTTCTAAAATCCCTTCACAATCTCTGAAAGTATGTTTTCTAGTTTCGTGTTTCTATTTACACCTAATTGAAGAAACGTTGTTGAGAAACATAAGATAAACCACATACGATACGACGCGATGGGATTCTGGGTACAAGGGAAATACATGTAAGGCAGGTAAACATTCCATGTAATGATATTGAAAATCTATTCCTTCCTCGTAATGTTCCTTGATGTTGGTTATACTGTGTCGTTATCATGTACAATTTATCTTCCCAGTGAACCATTCGGTTGTATATTTTATGGTATATGCTGTTTACCCAACAACCTTTTTTTTTCAATCAGAATCAGGTTCAACAATATACAGTAAAAACCCGCAAGTAAGAACCTACATTTTTTAGAGTTAGCCTACACAGGTTCTTGTTTAAATGGTAGTTAACACAATTTTAGGCTATCTAGGTTCTTAGATAGGTTCTTATTTCTGTGTAACAACAAATAAAATCCAGCTACAAGATAAAATGGTAATCAGCTTATTTTTCAGTCATCCCCAACCACCCCTCCCCCCTCAACAATACCCTAGAACATTAACATATACATTTACATATTTTGCCTAGCTGCACTAAGAATTAACCGTAACAAAAAATTTGGCCTCTGGTCTTTATAAGTCATTGTTACAAAAATTAATCACTAAATGATGAGTTTTGAAAATAAGAACCTGTTTTTCATTTTTTAGGCTAAATAGGTTCTTGTTTTTAGGGGGTATAAATGACAAATTTGAGGCTAACAGGTTCTTAATTTTCAGGTTCTTACTTGCGGGTTTTACTGGATTTACCTTGCATTTGAATAATGCTTTCATTTTAATGCCACCTTTCTTAACAGCACCAAACGCTCCTCCATCCGCTATCCATGGATACAACACAAGCTCTACCAGTATTTTGGTTCAGTGGGGCATTGTATCACCAGCTGACCAAAATGGTATTATACTGAGCTACACAGTTACCTACAGGGCATTACCTGATGGCGGTCCACAAACCAAGGTTGTGAATGCTTCAAAAACAAACACTACACTGATGGGCCTGAATGAATACACCAAATACAGCATCACGATGTTTGCCTCAACTGTGAAGGGAGGTGGAACTACTAGCGCTCCTGCCTTTATCATCACTGATGAAGACGGTAAGTTCATGTGTGCCAAGTGTATGCTTATCTTATCACAACGTTAACTTTTAAAAGGTAATACGATAATATATAGTACCAAACCATCCTGTCGATTCCTAGTTTTCTAATGACTGTTTCCTGGTGGTAAGTGCCCGCGCTTTATTTCGAACGTTTATATTATATAACTTCTAAAATATTTAACAATGCAATAACTACCAAGCTTTATGATTTTTTTTCCGACATTCATGTGGAAACATTTTGATGTGACGTTTCCATGGCGTGTTAAAAAAAATATAAATTTCCTGTTAAATAACCGTCTAAATGAATAATTATTAAATTTATTTTAGTAAACTTTACTGATTAACATCCTTTTACTATCCTATTGATTTTGATTACTTTTGACCCACTTGTGGCACTTTTTTTGGTATTATTGAGATCTAAGATGGCCGCCTGTTTAACTTAGACAGTTTTGGACTCTAAGATTCATTGCCATAGCTTTATCACTCTTAAAGTAACAAAGTAAAGTCTCTTCACTTGTCCATACATATGTTTCGAAAAGTTTACATAACGATTCTTCTAAAGCAAAATGTCTGGGAAATTTTAAAGGCTATCTGACAATGGGGCCGTGCATGTATAGTGTTGGATGGGATAGCTTTGTATACTGTTTACAAATACAAATGAAAAACCTTTGAGCTATAACGATCTCCACAAATAATAAAATATACATTGGCTTATAAGACAATATTTATTTTTTTTAAACATTAGTGAACCCATTTCGAAGTAAAATGCCATTTCTCAGCCTTAAATTGCATATTATACATAATTATCACCACCAACAGATAATGGACAACATTTGGGTGACAGGGAAGCGTGGCTGTAAAACGGGATGCAGGGGACCAGTAGGGGAAGGGGATGCTCTCCTGGGAGGAAAACACATGAGGTGGTACCGGGGGTAAATACCCGAGACTGAATGGTTCGGTCCTGTTCCCATACCCTGAAATCCATATTCCATTTTCTCGGGGAATAAAAGGGGAACCAGGAGGTGAGGAACCGAGGTTACCCCTCCTGGAATGGATATTTTCTCAGTCCTGTCGCCAAGGGCTAAGACTTAATTTGGAATAAAGTGCAGCCGAAGGTTGCACTACCCTGCCATTATATCTTTATTTCTTGTAAAATTAATAATCACGATACAAAACAGCTAACAGGGCATAATGGTGGCTACCAACTTATATGTGAGATGCTAAGAATATTCCATTCCTGTGAGTGTAGGAGGGAATAAACTAAGATTAGTCAGTACCAACGCCCTTGAAAATTAACAAAGCAACTGTGGTATAGAATTATAAGAAAGAAAGAACACGTATGATGATGATGATGATTTGTTTATTTATCACTCTCGCAGCCTATGGCTGAATTACAGTGTAGGTCGATAATAAATATATACTAACAAATAGATAGTTTCACAGTAACTAGATAGTTTCACGTATGTGCTGAGCATGTGAAAAGCTGACTAGAGCCTTTCTTGAGATCGTTCTAGAAAGGTTCAATTACACTGGAGTTTTCCTATGGAAGACAGACACTTATTTTTTTCTCAGAGCGCGAGCGGGCGGAATTCTGCGAATCCTGCAATTTGATTGGTTCCGGGAGCGGGCGGAAATTTTCGATCTTGCCCGCTTACTCTACGATTCCGCCCGGGTTGCGTAGTTGCATAATCACAATAATTTGTGACTCCGTTGTTTTAAGCTTGTGAGCCCTGGTATGATTGAATTTTCTCGTCAAATATGGACCCAGACGAAAGCTACCAAAGCGAAAGCGAATTTTGTCAGCTAGATAAAATATTCAACGACACAAATGAAGAAAACAATGAAGAAAACCCGCAAAGTTTCACCATGCATGGCTGACATCGGCTGACAAAGATCCGAAAACACGCTAAAGCTCTTAACGCTTCAACGAGGTATATCAAAAAGGCGCAATGAAGAAAGAGATTAAACTAAGTGGATAGAGAAATCAGCCGTAAAATTAAAGGCCAATGTTATTCCTCGAAAAGGCGAGTACAAGTTTGGATTTTATGATTTTATGATTTAAAAGCTTATTGATTTTATAGTTTGTTCGGCGTTTGTTGTTTTTTACAAAGCGACACAGTTTGTGGCTTAAAAAATCAGTGATTAGACAATCTAGCGCTTGTTTACAAAGGTTTTGACTGGATTTGATTTAAGTGTTCTTATTTTTCCGGTTTTGTTTTTTCTTCTAATCGAGATTCTGTGAAATTTCATTACTGAGTGTTGCTTAAATTTGTCATTCTAGTTTTGTACTGGCTTGTTTTCAGTTAATTTATACGCATTTTCGCGATCGGATTTTACGAGATAATTCGTACTTTCACTACAATGCTCAGTTAGTATGCTTATATTCCACAGTTTTTGCCTTCTTTTATCTAAATTCTGTAATTTTTCATTCAAGAAGATATGATTTTTAAATAAGAATAGCTCAGTTTAAGCTTTCGCAGTGCTTTGAATGAATGACGCTCGACTTTCCATTTGTAGAAAAATTTGAAAAGTTTTAAAGTTAATCTTCAGCTTTCCACGGCTTCGCTGTAGGCTAGAACATTTCTCGATCCTCGCCGCAGACAAACACAACAGCCGTTTATTCTACCGAGAGAAATAAACTGTTAGAAATTAGTTCGCTTTGTAAAGTAAGTTTTTTTGTTTCTGAATGAAAAAGTTGTGAAGATTACCGAGTTACTTTGCACGCGTTGTGTCAGTTGCTTTACGCGGCGCGTAAAGAAATTACTTGGAAAGCTGTACAAGTATATCAAGATTTTCTCGGCAAATCAATGAATTGAAGTAGGAAAAAAATAAATAAGTTATTTACCGGCCTTGGTCGGTCCGTATAGGAAAAAACTGTGCCCTCGGTCTCGAGTACGGCCCTCGGCCTGCGGCCTCGGGCCGTACTCGAGACCTCTGGCACAGTTTTTTCCTATACGGACCTCCCGGCCGGTAAATAACATATATATATTTTAGTACATAAGAAGCCATCGCGGATTGTACTGCTTACACTTTGAACATTAAAATTGTTTATATTCTATAAACTACAGCTGTTCCCTGTCTTGAGAGATGATTGCGTGATAGAGCAACATTAATCAGTAATCTATTAAGTAAAAATCGGAGGCCTCAGGCCTCAAGTCTGTCAAGTGTACAGCTATCTGTTTCTGATTGTCTCAAGTTTTATTAATGAGAGTTTATTACAATAAACTTAAAACGCCTCAAAACGGCAGGTTACATGTACAGGAAAATCGTAAGGAATTTTTTAATTCTTTTTGTTCAATCTACAGCACCAAACGCTCCTCCAGCTTTTGTCAAGGGGTACATCTTAAACGTTACCAGTGTTTTGGTTCAATGGCGCAATGTTCCAGCAGCAGATCAAAATGGCATTATACTGAGTTACACAGTTACCTACACGGCGTTACCTGATGGCAATCCAGAAACCCAAGCAGTGAATACTCCAACAACTCAAACAATACTGGCGGGTCTGAATGAAAACACTAACTACAGCATCACAGTATTTGCCTCCACTGTAAGGGGAGATGGAAATATAAGTTCGCCTATTATCGTTACCACAGGTCTAAAAGGTAAGTGTTCAGATACAATATATTCAGTTTACTTCCAATGTTCTACCCGAAATAATTTGCTCAATCGTCAATCATGAGATTAGCCTTTGCTGCAAAACTTTAAAATCAAGTTTGTGACGTGTTCGCAGTGATTTCCTATTAGCATACGATTGGACTCTTATCGGCTGCACAACTTTGGAGTGATTTTCTATAAGCATTTAAGGACTTTTTGTGCAAAACGTTGCAATTAATTTTGGAAATTTTTTGCAGTGATTAGCTAGTGATTAACACGAGATAGGACTTTTACTGCAAAACGTTGCAATTCATTTTGTGAACTTTTTGCTGTGATTGTCTATTAACACGACATTGGACTTTCACTGCAAAACATTACAATAAAATTTGTGAACCATTTGCAGTGATTGTCTATTAACGCGATATTTGACTTTTACTGTAAAACGTTGCAATTAATTTTGTGAACCATTTGCAGTAACTGTCTTTTAACACGAGATTGGACTTTAACTGCAAAACGTTGCAATTAATTTTGTGAACCATTTGCAGTTACTGTCTTTTAACACGAGATTGGACTTTAACTGCAAAACGTTGCAATTACATGTAATTTTGTGAACCATTTGCAGTGATTGTCATTAGCAAAAGATTAGAATTTCGCTGCATAACTTTACAGTTAAGTATGTGAACTTCATGCAGCGATTTTCTATAAGAAATTTTCAAACTTTTATTGCAAAAACTTTGCAATCAAGTTTGTGAAACTGTTGTGGTGATTGTCTATCGCAATAAAGTTAGGCTAACATTTGTTTGAAATTAATAAGTTTAGGAAGTGTGGATGCTGTACAATTCCAAGCCTGCTCTTTCACCCTTCGGTAAGTCATCTTGAACGCAAAGTAAGTATACTGCATGATGTACAGGTATGTATGCAAAACGGTTAATATATAGAACTACATGGAGCTATAATTACTTATGATGGATACTCTTAAAACATTGAATTTAGCACTTCTTTATGCTATTTTTCTCATTCTTTTACAGGAGAGCGCGCTTAGATGCTGGCCTGATTTGCGTATTATACAAACATTACATCAATACATGAACTCGATCACATTGGGGCGTAAGTTCTCTGATTTTGCAAAACTGTTAGTTTAAAGTGAAATGAAGTGAAATGGCTCAGTTAGTGACTATACCTAGTTTGCCAGATTAAACGCCTCCACTACTAAGATAAAAGCCTACGTTTAACCTTTGTACTGCGTTAACGTAAATCGTTTTTAAAGCGTTGTGAGATTCACAATCTTAAGAGCACTGGTGGTTAAAACTAAGAGGAATACGAAGGAAACGCCTATCCCGCGTTTAGATGACACTGAGATGATACCAGTGTAAGAATGAGAGTCTCGATCTGATCAACTCACATATGTCATGCTAGCTCGTATTGCATGAGAGTCTGAAGCGTAATTTTGCGGTTAAAGACTCCTCCATGTGTCTCAGAGAATTCTGAACAAGCCAAGATACTATCACTCCTGAGATGTTGAAGGCCTTTCTTTTGTAAAGTCTAAGTTTCAAATAGGTTTCCTACTCATCAGTTGTGGAACAATAGCCTTGTACCTTAGGCCCGGTTTCAAGTTAGACGCCGAACTTTTCATGAGCCGAACTTAATTCGAATTTGGACCGACCCAAATTAACAAAAGTACGCCTGTTGATTCAGACGCCGAACTTAATTAGCCGAACTTAATTCAGTTTGAAGAGAAACAAATCGAAAGGTCAGCGATTTTCAGGCAAAGATGTCAGAACACGCACCAGTCGTTATAATAATTTATGCATTAGGTTCGGCTCATGAAAAGTTCGGTGTCTGAACCTGGCCTTAGTGATTTTACTGGATTTTTTACGGTTCATCGTTTTTGACATTTGACGTCACACTTTATTTCTTTCCTATGTCTCTATATTTTTAGAATAGTTTTCGAGAGATGAATTTTGTAATGGAGCACAGATTGCGTTTGCAAAATCACACCAGGAAACATGACCAGTAAAGGATTTGGAACGGTTCTTCGCTGCTTCAGGGATTAGCCTAGTGGGAACTGGCTGAGCTGTTCAGTGTCCTCAGGAATTTCTAACGAATGTCCGCCGTGATCTGACGGAATAACTTATACCAGAGCCCTGGAGATTGCAAAGGACGCGTCTAAAGATTTCAGTGATGTTTTTGACATTATTCTTCTTAGTCTCAGAGCCACTCTGATGTCAATTCTGATATTTCAATCAGAGCATCAGGGAACATACTCTTAAGCTTATATCCTAAAATGAGACTGATTTAAATGGAAGCTACTGAGCACCACAGTTAGTAATATATTTATATTCGGCGGAACTAAACAGCAAGTGGCAGTGATAGAGAATGGAAATGTTTTCCTACGCACGTGAGCCACTTTGGCGTTAATTTAATCTATTGTTGTAAAGTATATAAGGCTTGGATGGTTGTAATGCATTTATCTCAGCTCTCGAACTGTTTCTCAACTTATTTTTTTTTTTATAATTATTCGACAGACTTCTATGATTGTACTTAACCTTTCACCCGCAAAGGTTTGTGCGACTGCACTTGGTTGGGGAGTACGTTCCCATTTTCTGCCGCTGGGTTTTTTGGTTTTCGTACCAGCCGGTGCACCGGGCTCTTGATAGCCTGGGTGGTATTTTTCAGTTTTCTGTTCTATAACCTGTAATTAGTGTGTTCAGCCAAGTGACTTAAATAATAATAATAATAATAATAATAATAATAATAATAATTAACATTTCTAAAGCGCTAAAGTTATAAAAATATTCTAAAGCGCTTTACAACTAACGATAAAACAATAAAATATTAAAAATATAAAAATGTTAAAAATGTTAAAAGTACTAAAACAAATTGTGAACAGATGCGTCTTTAGCTTTGACTAAACAGTCAAACTGTTTCGAATTTTAAGCGGCAGTTTGTTCCACAGAAATGGTCCGGAACGAGCAAAAGCACGATCACCAAAGGTCTTGAAACTACAACCCAAGACAAACTTAGTTGGGAAGGCTTGTAAAATGCTAAAAAATGACACTACCTTTGGGTTTCAGCTCAATTAAAGGCGCGCACAACGCTTTTTATAGCCCCCCTCTCCCCCAAATCCAATGTTGAAGACGTCTATACAAAAGACAGTGTAAGTATTTGCGTTAACAGCAACTTTGAAAGAGGGGGGACGAGGGGGGAGGGGTGAGGAAAACAAGGAACCTTCCCAACACTTTTGTCTTTGGTTGTAGTTCTTGGGACCTTAAGGAGGCCCGAATTACTCGGATGGTATTTAATAAACACTCAGGCTCACAGTTCGAACTGCATATCCTTTTTTTTTTTAATTTTATTTTTTTTTCCACAATCATGTATTTACAACCAACTACTTTATTTAAGTAGGTAAAAATTTATCTAATTTAAATAACTAGCGATAACAGTTATAGTTTATAAAGCAGATTGTTTAACATAATTGTGGACTTAATTACTTAAAAGTTCATTTTCTCAAACATTCTTCATTTTTTCCTAAAGAAATTCATATTATTCAATTTAAAAGAAATATACTTTTCAGTTTGATATTTATTTAATAAAAAATTCTTTCAAAATTCTTTCAAATTTCAAAAAATTCTTTCAAAGTGGCTAAAAGATGGTTTCGTCTCTTTACACCGGCAAGTCCACAAGTATGTTTTTTCTAAAATGAGTATATAGTTTTGCAGATCCATCTCCCCCTTTAAAAACCCTAAAATAATCTCACGATGTTCTAACGAGAGGCTGTTGAAAATTGTGTCACAAACGTCATTCCAAAAGGAACGAAAAACAGCAGTCAAAGAAAAGATGAGATATCGTTTCTATAGTCTGATGGCAAAAGGAACAGTTGGGGTTAGCAACATAACCTATCTTACAAAGTAAATCATTTGTATATAGCATATAGCATATCCATTTTGATGTTGAATAGTCGTAAATAGGAAAACTTGTTGTGTACTGGTTGTTTACTGTTTATTTGTTGTTTACCTGTAAAACCTTAGCCTGCGCGAGTATTTAGCATACTTGTAGTTGAAGACTAATTTTTTAAAAGTAGGACCCTTATTAGAGGGAAGTTCCTTGAATATATCTCTCAATACAGACCCAGATACGTGGTATAATGTTGCAAACGGTAATATTCTCTTGTTTTTTTTTCTTATATTTTCAAAGCCGACATTCTTTCATGATGCTTGACTTTTGAGAGGGTTTTATCTATGGAGTTATTTAGGTAACCTCTTGCACGCAGTTTTTATCTCGTGAATACGTGAAGCGTTGAACGAGATATCATATACCGGTACAGATATGCAAATTTATCACCCCATGTCCACCAGTCGTAAACTTGTAATCTTTTTGTTAACTTGTCATTTCCCCAGGGTATTTAGCTCAACGGGTCATGCGGTGAAAAATTATTTCGACGGGAGCACTGATCCGGCGTTCAAATTTTTCAGCAAATTTCAACTAAACCTAAGTCGGGCGCATCAGAAAAATATTTGAATTGTCTAATACACAATCTAAGCTTATTGTATATAGTTTAACTAGCTTTATAAGATGAATATTGCCAAAGTTACGATTTTTTTTACGTCAGCGGCTCAAAATTCTCATGCGGCTCAAAGCACAGGGGGCCCACACAAACTGTGTGACCGTTGTTGGTATTTTTAAATTTATAGGAAATGTATGGGAATATCGAAAAGTTTCACTTATCGTAATATACTGCGATGAATATTTACATACAAGATCAAAATAAATGTATTTTTACCTGAAATGTTGTGTGGTGTCATTCTTGTAGCTGAAAACGGCGAATTTTAGCGATTTGAAGGGTTTTGCATCGGACGTTCACCTGAGCGTATAGTAGAGAGACAAGGGAGGAAAGCTCGATTTTGGACCTCTCCAGCGCCGAGCCGATTTGCACCAAGAAATTCCCATCGCACGGCTTCCAAACCCCGCACCAGACAAGCTGAAATCCAGAGGTTTCTTCTCGTACCATTACATTTAAAATCCGTCCAAAACTCGAAGCGCTAGACCCCAAATAATATCGAGAAATCCAGCATTCGAAGCTCGAAAACACCGCGGCTGGTAAAATGTGTGCGGCGTCCAACAGTCACGCTGTTTGCTCCTTTCTGATTTGATGATAACAAACAATGCCCTTTCATAAATTAAACTCGCGGGAGGGGAAGCAGGGGCAAATAATCAGCAACGAACTTTACACTTACTATCCGGGGTGAAGCGAACGGCGCGTGATGGAATGAGCCCAGCAAGACGCCATTCGCTTCACCCTAGTCTGGTTAGTGGAAAGTTCGTCGTTGCTTATTCGCCCCTGCTTCCCCTCCCGCGAGTCGAATTTATGAAAGGGCATTGTTTGTTATCATCAAATCAGAAAGGAGCAAACGGCGTGACTGTTGGACGCCGCACACATTTCACCAGCCGCGGTGTTTTCGAGCTTCGAATGCTGGATTTCTCGATATTATTTGGGGTCTAGCGCTTCGAGTTTTGGACGGATTTTAAATGTAATGGTACGAGAAGAAACCTCTGGGTTTCAGCTTGCCTGGTGCGGGGTTTGGAAGCCGTGCGATGGGAATTTCTTGGTGAAAATCGGCTCGGCGCTGGAGAGGTCCAAAATCGAGCTTTCCTCCCTTGTCTCTCTACTATACGCTCAGGTAAACGTCCGATGCAAAACCCTTCAAATCGCTAAAATTCGCCGTTTTCAGCTACAAGAATGACACCACACAACATTTCAGGTAAAAATACATTTATTTTGATCTTGTATGAAAATATTCATCGCAGTATATTACGATAAGTGAAACTTTTCGATATTCTCATACATTTCTTATAAATTTAAAAATACCAACAACGGTCACACAGTTTGTGTGGGCCCCTGTGCTCAAAGCTATTTCGACGGGGCGCTGCATGATCCGGCGTTCAACATTTTCAGCAAATTTTTAACTAAATCTACAATTCGGACGCATCAGAATAAATATTAGAATCGTCTAATACACAATCTAAGCTAATTTTAGAGAGTTTAACCAGCTTTATACGATGAATATTGCCAAAGTTACGAATTTTATTACCTCAACGGGTCAAAATTCTCATGTGGCGAAAAATTATTTCGACGAGGCGCTGATCGAGCGTTTAATTTTTTCAGCAAATTTCAACTAAATCTGAAAGTCGGTCGCATCAGAAAAATATTAGAATCGTCTAATACACAACCTAAGCTAATTTGAGTGAGTTTAACCAGCTTTTACGGTGATTATTGCCAAAGTTACGAATTTTTTTTTATTGAACAACGAATCTTTTCATAGCTCATGCCATGTACGTTTAGATTTCATGTGGTTTTATTTCATACTTCTACAAACTGTCTTTAAAAAATGTTACGAGTTCAGAGGGTCACAAAAAATGAACAGTGGTCAAGTGAAAGCAACCTGGATAGCTTCTACGACTCCAAAGTTATGGATCTTTTATTGAATCCAATCTTTTGTGATGAGATTTTGTGTGTAGTTTTGGCTGCCATGTTTGTGTCCCTAAGTGGGACACAAAGATGGCCGCTCCATATATTTTTACAGGCTAAAAAATGACCAATACTCGTTCGCCTATAACTCTTGATCGAAATGCTCTTGCGCTTAAAAATTTGGCCCAGATGTGGAGTTTTGAACTCTCTAAAATTCCATAAACATTTTTGAATTGAAATCTATTTTGTAATGCTCTTGAATTTTGATATGACGTAAGTGGAAATCAGCAACACATACCCTTACCAAGTTTCAGCAAAAATTGATCGTTGGAGCAGAAGTGCGGAAGTGTAAGGCAATCAAAATTTAGCCCAAAATTCTCTTGAAAATTTAAATACTTGATGCTCTTTGACAAAACAATCCACGAACCCTAATTTCTGGGAATAGCCTTCACAATGCTTGCGCAATCTGAATTCTAAGCCCTATCTCGCAGCACATGTCAATTTAGCTTTAACATATGGGGATACCCCGTTTTCCGTCCGAGACCTCTATTACGTTTAATAAAATTTCTAATTCTTCGACATCCCTTCTAGTCTCCCGCGAATTTGAACTTCTAATATCATTGCGCCAAACGGGAGGAATAGCTAAGGAACACATTAGGAGAATGTTTCTGTCGATAGATTTGAACGGCGTTTCATTGACCATATTACAAGTACTTCAACTGTATACAAAATAGGGCTTGTCACCCACGTTGGTACCTCATATGTCACGTGATCAAATACCTCAAAGGGGACAGTCGTTTAGATTCTATCTTTTGCACTTGGTGAATGGTTTCTTTTCTTATTACAGTTGCACTTCAGATCATAACACATCCACAGAACAAATCAGTAACAGAAGGCAATAACGTGACTTTGTCATGTGATGTCAGTGGAAATCTTGTACCAACACTGATATCATGGACAAAAAGTGGATTACTTTTAATTCCAAGTGATGAACTTAAAATCAGTTTGTCGTCGGATCAAAAGAATCTGATTATAACAAATGTGAACAGAACAGACAGTGGAGAATACCGTTGTGTGGCGAACAATAGTGAAGGAAACGTCACCTCCAATACTGCTCACTTGATGTCCTATATGTAAGTGTAGAATACCAGGTTTTTTTTCCGACTGTTTCCTTCCATGCCGGCGGAAGCTACAGCTACAAAGGTCTGGGTCACTCTATTCCGGCATTATTTAATAGATAATGAACATAAGTACAGTGAGCAAAAAGAAGAAAAGGGGTTAAAGGAAAAATCCACTGAGCCAGAAGCAAGTGAAGTTTGCAATCAGTCAGTTGTGGTTAGCACTAATTACACTAAAATTGTTATTTCATATAAATGAGAAACCTTGTACGAGGCGTAAACAAGTTACGATTTATAATAAATTGAATATCTTTGTTTTGCACTGTTTTGTGTTCACATATCTCCTGGAATAGTTTTCTTGTGTACTGTTCATCTATTTTAGAAAGTTTTATCTTCAATTGTACATTACATAGTGGGATTCCAATTAAAACAAATGCAAAAATAATAAGGGCAGGACCCAAACGGTCTTTTAATAACGAAATCATAAGGGGGGGGGGGATACTTAAAGGTGGTAAAAACGGGCTAACTGCAATATTTTTAATATTGCAGTGTGCACGCAGCATGCACACTACAATATTAAAAATATTGCAGTTAGTCTGTTTTAGCACGTTTAGTATTACCCCGGATAATTTCCCCTGCTAACAAAAAGGACCTCCCCCGTTTTCCTCAGACACTTGGAATCAAAACTCCTAATCACGCTGAAATCGTTGATATAATGCAGAGAAAGAACAATAGTATTTGATGAGGATCAGTAATTAATACCGAGTACCACGGGTTTACGCGCGTGCTTTTATAAGAGGCGTGCAACGTGAGGGACATCCAGGATACGTCGTTTTAGATACAACTCACTGACAATGCCAATCTCTATTATATGGGAGTTTCCCCCGGGTTTCTGTGAATCCAGAGTGTGTCCTGACACCTTCAAGAGGTAAATATTTACCCACGTAATGTATACTACCGCCTAACCATTTCTGGCTCATCATATTACCTGATTGAATCACCGAGCGTCGACTGAAACGGTGCTGAAATACGTTGCATTTGTAACGTTTTATCTGTTTTGTAGCGGAGCACTTGCCAAGCCGAAGGCCTGGCTGCGCAGCCCCATACTCATAGAACCAGAACCTATGCCCTTCATTTTTCATGGTCATGGCTAGCGGAATGTTCCGCGGGCGCGCGTGTGCCCTCCGTCCGCTGTCGCACAGGACCGGACTACTGCGCAGGACTAGCTCGCGGGCGCGTATGACGTCGCAAAACATGCGCGTACGACGTCATGTTGAAACCAAAGCAAGGCTTTGTTTTTCGCGCGGTTACACGGCCGAATGTCACGTCAGCTAGAAAAACACTTTGACGTTTTGCTGTGAATTTACTAAGCGGAGAAAACCGTTTAAATTGAAGGCGTTATTTCCCTGAATATTTCGCGGTTTGCTACTCAAGACAAGGATACTAATTAAGGGATACTCAGAAGCCGCTTTAGTGGAAAAAGACGAGCTTTCATGGATAAAATCTTGCTTCGAGGAACTTCATGTATTACGTTTTTATCAAATGCGGGAGATGTTTGTTTTGTACGGAGCGGAGATTTGAATTTCCAAGCAAGCGAGGGACATAAAGGTAAAACAGATTACAGTTTTCGATGAGAATTTATGTTGATATCAATCTGTGTGCCGGGTGACTTTTGTTTTGTTCGCCGAGGATCATAACAACACCTTGGATTTATTCATTCATTTAATACGGCAACTATCGTGAAGCTTATATTTATTCTCGGTTATTCTGCATCTTTGTGCGTTTTTAAAGAACGTATCCTTCTGCGAAATGTTATGAACTGTGTATTAGAACATCGGAACAATTATTATTCAACCAAGTGAGCCATGAGTAATTAATACGTAATGTCTAGGAGGCATTGAAAACGTCTTGACTTAACACTAAGGGTGTGTTTATATGGTCTCGGGTACCCGAGACAACCCTCCCCCCCCCCCCCCCCCTTCCGAGTGTTTATATGAGAAACGGTTGTCTCTGCCGACCGAGTTAAATTTGATCATACTTTAAAAATATTCACAACGCTGCGTAAATATTCAAATGTAAATACAGCTATCGTGTACCCGTTCTTTTGACTTTGTTTCATTAATTCGATCACTATGGATTTGCTGATCTACATTTTACTTCTTTAATGCTAATTTGTGTTCTTAAACCTAAAAACTTGGCTTTACGTGGCACGCAGAACGCCGTGAGTTGTCCCGGGTAAGCGAGCCAAAGTGTTTATATGAGAAAAAGTTGTCGCGCCTGCCAGGGTTACCCTACCTGCCGAGGCGAGACAACTCGCCAAACCGAGTTGTCTCGTCCCCCGAGACGAGTTCTCGATTCTCATGTAAACGGTTCGTTGAATTTTTGAAAGAATTAAGTGAAAAGTTAGCTTGGCCAGGGTAACTCGGGGGGAAGGTTGTCTTGGGTACCTGAGACCATATAAATAGGCCCTAAGTTCTCTGAACAAAATGAAAAGAAATAGTCTCCTGAGAGGACATGTGCTTTCTGTTAACCCTATCCAGATCGGGGGGGGGGGGGGGGGGGGGGGGCTTTTGGAGCCCGCTCGAACTTTGAAGTTGTGTCGTTTCAAAGTTTTGTTATTGAATTAATATTTTCCACTTAATTTAGCGATAATTGATCAAATTATGTATAATTGTTTATTAATTAAGGTTAATTAACGGTAATTTTAGGAAAATGTGGAATATGAAATGTCAAAATCCAGGATGGCGGATTGAAGTTTTACTAAAGGTCTTTTCAGACTATAATTTTATTATTGGTTCATATTTTGGATTGTAAAACATTTACCCACAATAAACTAAGCTTTAGCAGTCCATTTGCTTTATTTTTCGGTGTTTTTACCGAAATATACACGTTTGGACTAATTCAAGATGGCGGATCCAAGATGGCGGATCCAAGATGGCGGACAATAAAATGGGAAATTTATTTACCTGTCTGTGTAATTCCATTATCTCTAAACATTTATTGTCAAAATATCATAAAAATGTCCTTTTCACTTGAGAAAGCTTTTTTGAATTCATTAGGTACATGAAAAGCCATAATTTGCAAAGTTATCTGTTCCAGTTTTTAAGAAAAATGTACATATCACTTGTATGACGTCACATGCTGTTACCATGGCAACAAAGTGTACGAATTCATTAACTTTTACTCCTGCATCAATATGTGAAAGTTTGGTATGAACACTACCGTTTGTTTCAGAGATATGCCTTATAGAACGTTTCAGTTGGTTATTTCATTGTATATGACGTCATAATGACGTCACTGTTATTGTTTACAACAAAAACAGTGTTAGTAAAATAAGGCTTTTATCAAATAGGTAGCTGTTAAATGTTGTTGTTATATGTTCAAAATTGAGAAAATATTGATGAAAGACTGTTTAGCTAATAAAATCGACTATATGACGTCATAATGACGTCACGTTACGTCATTATGACACCAAAGTATCCGTAGTTACTAGAATTCATGACAACATTATCCTGTGTAAATTTGGTGGCCATAGCATAACCGGTTTCAAAGTTACATAGGGGGGGGGGCTTCTGGAGCCTCCCCCCCGGTCCCAGCCGGTCAAAAAAAGCCCGGTCTGGATAGGGTTAATAAATACTAAACCGAGGTTAGGGTTAGGATTGGCGAAATGTGTATAATTTTTTTTTTCAGTATCACTATTTGCAAGAATTTTTTACCGAAAATGCTTGAATTTTTTTCACGTGCTTTTTTGTGCACGATTTTTTTTCTCTTAAATTTCTTCTGCAGGAATTTTTTTGGGTAATTGCCCCCCTCCCTCCCCCACAAAAATTAAATGGTCCTTCCCTTAAAGATCGAACCTGGTGACCCCAAATCTCTGTCACGAAATCACGCAACGGATTAAACAGTCTAGCTTTCTCTTCGCTTTAATAAATTACTCTTGTATTTAGGTAAAATGAGAAAGGCCCAACAGTAGAAATAAATAGTCTCGCCGGCTGCAATAAAAATGTACTTTATATTGCTTTAGGGACGGACCATTAGATTTTTGGGGGGGGGGGGAGGGTTGGGCAAATACCAAAAGAAAAAATTCGAGCACAGCCTTGAACTGCGAAAAAAATAATCTTTTATTTGAGTTGTTATAAAAGGTGACAGGCCTAGCACAAAAGCACTTTAGCTCAGCTTTAGAATAAGTCTACCCCAAGTACGTGCCTGAGAGATTTTTTCTTTGAGATCAAAATAAAGATATAACAGGCCTTTGTTCTAAGTCTTCTAAATGTTGTCGTTTCTTTGATCTTATGTAGGAATTATTCGCTGCTTAGGATCAGTTCATTTCTCAGTCCGTGATTTAATGTGAGCGCATAAGTCTGCTGTTAGCATAACTTTGTGATATAGTGTTTCTTTATCACGACTAAAAGATTCTAAAAAGATCCAAGTTTTATGCGATAGTCACGGTCTATATTGGAATAGTGGCATCTTGCAATTGTTATTAGCTCCTCAGAGTTTATTCTGCGTTTAAGTTTATGTGTTTCTCGGAGCTAGGCAGTATCTCCATTGTCAGAAGTATGGCGTCATTGCATCCATTTTGAAATATTTGAATCTCCAGCATGATAGCTGTTTTGTAAATCTTACAGATGCAATTGTTTTTATTTTTGTACACTCTTTAAGCAAGACTCGAGTTTCGGTTCTTTGGTGAACCTGATCAGTTGTTCCCATGTACAGAGGTCTCGTAGAAGAATTTGACGTTATAGGATGTTAGCGACTTATGAGCGCTTGGGGAGGATCAAATGTTCCATCTTTTCATTGGCTTTGCATTAATAATATTTGCCTGATATTTCGGTTAGACAAAACTAGCCTTCATTTGTTTATGTGTTGTACAGCCAGCTTGTAATTTTAAGATGACAGGGTGTACTACGATGGATTGTGGGAGCGACATCAACAGGGGGCTGGTGTAAAGAAAATTGCACGGGCAGTTACAACACCACGGCCACGCTTCATGCTATCAAGCTGCTGCTACATCAGATCTGACTTGCTATAGTATTCCTGTCTAGAGTATGGCCTTGCTAGTATTCCTAACACGTATATGTATCAGGCATTAAAACATATAGACTCGCAAAAAAATATCCTGCAAGCAAATTATGGCAAAAAGAAAAATCCTGCACAGTCTCGAGCGTAGAAAAAAATATCCTGCACCAAAAATTTGCCCAAACCCCCCCCCCCCCCCCCCCCCCCCCCCCCCCCCCCCCCCCCCCCCCCCCCCCCCCCCCCCCCCCTCCTCCTCAGAAATGCAATGGTCCGTCCCTTATAACCAGGCTTAACTAATCAATGACATCAATGACATCAATGTAAGCAATGAGTAATCAATGGGTAATCAGTGAGTAATCCATTGATTACTCATCGAGTATTGCCAATACTCAATGAGTACTCAATGACTAATCAATGACCCACAAAATTTTTGGTCATTGATTAGTCATTGATGTCATTGCATTTTGATTAGTCATTGATTTGCATGAAAAGAGGTGTTGACAGGCCAGACACGACTCATATGCTCGTGATTGCTCTAACAAGTATATCCCCCAAGGATTTTCCTTTTTTGTATGAGATAAGGGGAGGCTCTTTGTATATTTTTCTCAATGGTTGGTTCTGAATTAAATGCCATTTGCTCATTAAATCGTTTTTAAGATTAGGCAAAGCCGGGGGGTACGTTGTTACGAAAGGAGCAAATGTCCCGGAGCAAACGCTATCCTTTAGTTTCCATTCCAGCATAATTCAATACCTTTCTATGCATACATGTGCATCTCATCGTAAATAAACTTTAGCTATTACCGTGGGATATGCCCACGAAGGGCAGGCAGGGAAATTTAGCCATCTGCTGACATAGTTCGCAGGGAATTAATGTTTTAGTTTTTGGGTGCAAACATATAGCGTAACACATTTCGAACAAGCTCGATTTATTTTAAATAATTCGTAATAGATGTTATAGTGTAAAACCCGTTCTTTATCGCCTACAGCTTAGAAAATACATTGAAGTGTTTATTTCGAAAATATAAGTGAAAATCATGTGCTGTTTTCTTGCAGCAACCCTTTCTCTGCATTAGTCAGCTAACTTCATTTCACTCATTTGCCGCCATGTTTTGAAGGCGGGCCCTGTTGACCGCGCTCAAACCAATCTCGACCGGGTTCGAACGCCGATTAACTATTAACCCAGGATTAAAAGTCACCGAAGATTTAATTTATTTGTTGAAAAGGTTTTTTTCAAAAGCTTATTTTAAGCTATATGTGAAGACAAACAAAGTCGAAACTATTAAGGGCAAAAATACGCTGCAGACCTCTGGAAAAATCTCCATTGATTAATTATTTTACTGGAATCAAAATAGCGCTTTGCACTATTACTAAAAATAGATAGACCCCCTACGTGACTCAGACAAAGTTTGCTGTCTGCTCAAAGGCTTTGTATGAGCGGGATGTCTTTTGGATATGAAAAATCGGTGAAACCAGCGGTAAACGTGATTTGAACGTCTTGGGGGCTTCAAATATAATAAATACAAGGCAATGTTACATTAGGGAGTGAAAAACGGATTCAAGAAATGTAGATTTTGGCTTAAAATTCAACAAATTATGTGACCGAGGCTACATGATGAAATCCGACTTCATCGGACTTCCAATCTATTAGCCCTCATGTGATAAGAAAACGTTTCACGACTTGTGCCCAAAATTAAGGAAACAAGCAAAGAGAAAAGTAAATTTTGTATTTTTCTTGTATGACTAAGATGCGTGCATTGCTTGCTTGGAAAAAGATGCGTAAATAGGTTCCAAATGATCCAGAATCAGTGTTTTTGATACAAATACTGTACCGTTTATCGACCCGCGTTCATACAACAACAACTTTATTTAGTATTACCATTTCTATACATGGTGTTACCTAAAGTTAAATAATTGTAATAAACAATTATAAAGCTAATAATTAATGAGGAAGAAATGCAAATAATAACATGATAATGATAATTTCTAGTTATGATTGTTTCTTCTTTCAGTTGCTTGAAATATAAAAGTAGCAGTTATCCTGCTAATAAATTGGTCAGTGTTGTTGAAAAGAAAAAACAGTTTTTCGTGTTTACTAAAATTTGTAAATAATTTGTTTCGTTCAATAGTCTTTATAAAAAGAGTGTTTCTAAGGTCATTATATAATTTACAATCAAATAAAAAATGCATTTCGTCTTCAACTGAATTTTGATCACAGTGATTACAAATTCTGAGGTCTTCAGGAGTTTTAAGGATTGTAAATCTTCCATTTTCAATTCTTAAGTTGTGATTTCCTATCCTGAATTTAGACGTTATTCTTCTATGTTCAGGATTCTTAATATGATTGATGAAATCGTTCATACAAGCAAAGCTGAACAAAAGGTCCTGAAGATGACAACGCGAATTTGTTTTTGCGCAAAAATCCTGTCTTTGAGTCTATATTCTAAGGGATACTAATTATATACTGTAAAATTTGGAGAGAATATAGGTTGCAATTGGATAAATTAGAGAGCTGCTTACTCTCGAGTATTCGGCCAACGGGTATAAACTTTTCTTTTGCTTCCCGCGGTCGCATTAAAACAGCATTAAACTAAACGTATCCTTTCAGTGGAGCCGCAATGGACAGATTATCATTTCTTTTCATCGTCATTGAAACCTGCCTATTTTTGCCACGGACTACTTTACCGCTTGGTTCTATATGCTTCGTTTCTAACGGCTCAGCTGTATATGCTGCAAACTGAACCTCTCAAGAGTGAAATCTTTCAGACAATAATAATTTGCCACTCTCTATCAATTTTTTGCATTTTCACCAAAATTTGAGATGTTCCAAGAATAGTTTTTAGGTTTTCTATTCAACATTGACCCAGCGAGGGGCAGTTCTCTGGAATAGTCTATCAAATACTATTATAGGGCAGACAAGCCTGAAATCGTTCATATCATATTTGTAATTTAGTAAACATGGTATAGTTTCAATGACCATTTTTATTTTTATTGCATGATTTTTGCACGGCTCTCTGGAAGAGCCTTTTTATGATTGAGACTCCGTGAATAAATAAAGATGATTGAGATTGGTGTTCGATTTTCTTGCGAAAATATTGATAAAAGCCGCATGAAAGTCTTCGCCAACACCGTTTTTCCATACAAAATCCTTATGCAGATAACACATGGAGGAGTTTGTTTGTCTGAGTCACAACGGGGGCCAAAAGTATGTGACGTCATTGGTGCAAAGCGCTGTTGACGAATAACGCAGGGGCGGATCCAGGATATTTTTTATGGGAGGTGGGGGGGGGGGGGGGGGGGGCGGCTACTGGTATATGCCTAAGTCTATAAATTTTTTTATTGTTGCAATTAAAAAGAAAACTGTTAAAACTGACGGTCTAAAGGGGGGTGGCTAGCCACCCAATACATTCCCCCCCCCTGCATCCGCCCCTGTAACGCTGGGTTAGTTTAATTGCGCTTTGAACAACCCATCACAGGAGAGAAACTTAATGCTGATATAAAGGGATAATATCTAAATACCGAGCCTTATTAAGAGATGATCACCCAAAACTCCCTCAGAACTATAATGCACGGTTTTGAGTTTGCAAAATAATAATTTTCATTGTGCTGTGACAGAAGGTTTTTCTGAATCTCATATTTATCAAGCACAGTTTAAGATGCATTTGTTAAGTTATTTGACTTGTCTGAAACGAAAGAAATTGTCGGCCGTATTGCTATTTATGATCATCCGACTGTTTCCCGGCCTGCTTATACAGACTCGATCATGCTACCCGCAGCTATAAAACGGAGCGAATCGAAGCGAAAACAAGCACTCAAGCATGTTAAGGCTTGGCTCGTTTCTTGGTGTAGACCCCCCGCGAAGTAAATTCTTTTTTCCTTTGGAAGTAATGCATTTTAGCCCCAAGAGTCACCAAAAATATACAACAAACTGGATTTAGCGTCCTTAAATAACTTAAGGTTTGATTATTGTGGTCACGTGTCTGATGACGTCATAATTTGGACAAAAAGGAAACTTCAAATGGGGTAAGGATGGTTAACTTTAGCCAAGAGAAAATCATAAGCAATTGTTTGCCTCAATGCATAAATACTATCCATGCCCGGAATGGACAATTTTTGTATTTTATTAACAAGATATTAAGAGACAAAATATGTCACGTGACCTGTTTTACGAAATAACCCTTTAACTGTAAATCATAGTCAACCATTCCGGCCAGATTCATATAGAGGAGAAGCATACAAATACGTTAACGGTTCAATTTATATTCATTATATGCCATCTCGGCACCCCATTTTCAATTTTCTTTTTGTGTAGGAAAACAATCATAACAGGTCACGTGATGCAAATATGCGACATTTAAAGTAAACAATGGTTCAAGGTTAACAAGTTTAATCCTGCTGCTAAGTTTGAGCCTGTTCAGGTGAATCACTTTAAAGTTATGATCGTTTTCAGGTTTTATGCAAATTAGGCTCTGAGCCATGCCTTAACATGCTTGAGCAGTCTCGACTGGGGCATACAGTGTCAACTCTCTCTGCGGCATATTGCGTATATTAGCTTTATCGAACTTTAAAGTGTCAGGCTCTGCCAAGCTGCAATTCACATATTGTCGAATGACCCATTCCATATTTCACTCTTCCCTCTTATCATAGTCTCGGCTAAGTAGCTTGTTTACTCTGATTTTGACAGTACGACTTTGTCGCATAAATCGATTCCGCCGTGTAAATCAAACCTAAAACTGGCAAACGGTATGAAAAATGTCGTGCGATTTTGAAACATGTTTTAAATTGTACGACACCAGGCCGGAGGAAAATAGTTACCGAGACGCAGTAGAGAAAAACAAAACACATTGCACAATGCTGTAAATATTCTCAAATTAAAGTGAAGTTAACTGAATGTCAACTTATGCCTGACAGAGTATCTTAATCAGTTGTTCAGGTTAGGTGACATTCTGCGAAGGTTCTGTCAAGCACAAGACACTACCCCGCAACAGAATAACTAATTAAAATAACCTCAAGAATTATTGATTCCAATATAGACACAACATTTTCATTCTTGGATCTAAGACTACATCCGTGAAGAAACACTTTCTCACAAGTCTTGCACGCCATAGACTATTTAAGTCTATTAAAATAGACACTAAATCACGGCCTAAGAAATTTTCTGATCCTCAGTAATATTTTCACAACGATAATAAAAACTTCATCCGATTACTTCTCTAACAAACGAGTCTAAGCCAAAGTAAAGAAACCCTAATATACACCAGGAGAGCTATTACAATGAAGGCATGGATAATAGACAGATAAAATAATTCTAATCAGTTCTATTGTCAACATGAAACCCTGCTGAAATTATCAAAGGACCAATATTATCGAGCAAACATGTCATATATTCCTAGGGTGATCTAATGCATATCTACTTTAGAAAGCTATTACTAGTAATTTCAATGCGAAAGTGTGTGCTGGCGAAGGAGGATAAAACAGTGGGAATGAGTTGTAAAAATTACTACAGCAAGTGGTGTTTTTGAAAATTGCCTTACTGACTTGTATTACCCACACTGCTAAACTAACTATGGACTATGGGCTGCTTTATAAAAAAACCTATTGCCAAGAACTTATTGTTCAAGTTACAGATATTTTAAAGATACAGTAATAATTGACGTTGAAGAGAAATAACTTTTACAAAGGACAATTCAAGAGGGTTTTGTCTCAAGCTAATTGAAGATTTCATAATAGCTTTCTTAAAAAAAAAACAAAAAACAAAAGTACACTGCTTTACTAAGTATCTTTACTTACGGCTGTTTGTTTACATTTTTAATAATTCATTGTTCAAGTTAGAGTTATACCTAAAAACATGACTCAACGGTCGAATCAGCCGGCCCAGCAGGCCCAGATTTTGGATTATTTGCCTCCACGGGCGAAGAACTCGTCTGATCGTCTGAATGTGCAAAGAGTCGTTGGATTTCAGAGTGAAACAATCATCTGATTTCACAGAATAGTTCGCTTCGACGAGCGATTGACATTTTTTCAATTCTTTCGCCTCAACGGTCGAATTATCCGCCACAAACGGCACAGATTTTGAATTATTTGCCTCAACGGGCGAAGAACTCGTGTGAAAGTGCAACGAGTCGTTTGATTTTACAGTTGAGTGGCTCGCTTCCACGAGCGATGGACAATTTGAATTGCTTATAGCAAGCAATCGTTCGTGACCATGATGAATAATTTCACAAGCAAATGAAGACATTAAGCAAACATTTAGAAAATATGTACCTACTACTGCACCTCGAAAGCGAAAGCGTCTGACGGCGTGACAGATTCTCACGTGGATTGTCGAATTAAGACAGTTGTCGCGTTCGTTGTCACGGTTGATTGATTGCGTTGCGAAGCAAAATGACAGACGTTGCTAGGCGACAGTGACAATAAGCCACTGCGCATGCACCCCATCTTACATCCGACAAAATTTTGGATTTTTCCCCTATTTAACTATAAAAAATTGCGACAAAACATTTCTTAAAAACATTGTAAAATTTTAAAAAGCTAAAAAGCTGACGACGTTTCGACGTTACCGTAACGTCATTATCAAGTCAAAAATGTATAAAAAAACTAGGTTCTATAAATACTAAGACGAACAATAAATGATGAAAATAATTGCAAAAATCACAAGTTAAACAAAAAGTTTCGCACGTATGGAGTCCGTTTGGACGTTCAAATTAGGTTTGAATTTCTTGCCAAGAATAGTGTGCTGCCTCGCTAACGCTCGCCAGCAATATAGGCTTTCAGTTTAAAAATACTTTTTACGACTTTTGCCTGTCTCATTTTATACTACTGCATATAAATGGTTGTGAAGCGAAATAAGCCATTTCACAGTTCCACGGAATACCAGATACATTAAACCATCCATAGGGAAAACTAAGGACTACCCGTAGCCAAAAAAAAAAAACCCAAAATGAACCAAAATGAGGCCTTAAAAAGTCACTGAAACCTAATGCTTGAGCCTTTAAATGAACAAAAATTAAAAACCAAGATTAAAGGCCAACCGGCAAAATCAATACATCCTGAAATATACAATGTACAAGAATCAGAAGAAATGTTCTACTGAATACTCACTTAATGTCGCTTGATAAAATAAAACTTTTTTATTCACTCGTACAGTACATACAGCGTTTGTGAAATTCTTTCTGATCACTTTCAAGCACCCGTTGTAAGATGGATTCCACACTGTACAGCAACAATGCTATTGCTTACCTCAAACTCTCTCTTCCCTTTGTTTGGAACGTAATGCTATAAACAATATCAGTTCATTTTTACAACAGATTGTGAAATATTAAGCACACATCGTAAAGGTTCAAGCGCGCCTCCACAAATATTCATCTCTACTGGACCGATCCATTTCCAAAGGCCTAGTACGGTCTAATACTGGAATTGCAAGCCAATGACCTGACATAATAAAGGGAATATTCATACTTTTTCCAAATTTCCCATCCGATAAAGCCAGAAAGACTCCCACCGAATTTCATGCTGCAAATATGCCAGCAGTAAATATATATAAATAAACGTTTCATTACAAAGTTCACGAAACATGAGAACCCGGCTGGTGAACATGCCTAGTTACTAAAACAGGGAATGACCTATAATGACCTACATGCCACAGCGAACAATCAGTTTATAACAAAAGGTGAAAATCATGTTCCCAAAAAAACATGAAAAGCCATAATCGTAGGCCATAGAAATCATTTGCTATGCAGGAGAGAATTAAGCAGTAGGAATGTTACCTAACTGAATGCCGGTGCATTTTTCAAAACAGCGATCGTGTAGACAGGCAAAATGCGTCCGCTTCTTTCCTTGAGATTTCAGATTTCATCTTTGATATCAAATACTTATTTTCTAAAAATAACATGAAAATAACATGTTCTTATATTTTCCTCTAAAAACGCGTTTTGTACTACTGTCTAATACCTAAACTTAAAAACTCAGAATTCTAATAACCCAAACCTATATTTCACAATTACATTTCTTTTCCTTTCGTTTGAAAATATCTATTTTATTTTATATAGAAATTCTGGAAATATTTCTTTTGTTTTTCTTTATGACGCATTTAATTAAAATCGACCTGTTTATTGACCTTTATTGAGATAAGCGGTTTAAGGTTAAAAGGATGTCTCAAGAACTCTTGAATGTTTGATAAAATACAGCCAAATAAATTGCTCTCTCTTGAAACGTTGTCTGAAGTCTTAGTTCACTAAATCAAGCTATGAATATATGGCTTTGTCAGGCCACAAACGTGCGCTACAAATAAATCACTCTAACTCAGAATAAACAAAATAAGGAGTAGAGCTTGAAGTTTTGATAAAATACGGCCAAATAAATTGCTCTCTCTTCTATTTTTCTCTAAAATCTTAGTTAACTAATCAACGTATGAATATATCGCTTTGTCAGGCCACAAACATGCGCTCGCTAAGCCGCTTTAAAAAAATATGCTACTCGACTCTTGTGTTCTTATTGATAGTATCTAACAAAAATGCGAGAAATTTTGCTAACAAAAATCCGAAAAATGCAACAAGAATGTCCCCACAGATTCACTAAAAAATCTATTAATAGTATCTAACACTTAAAATTATGCTAACAAAACTGCGAAAAATGCAAGAAGAATGCCGCATGTTAGACGCCAATACTTTCCTGTAAGTTAAACATTAACTTACAGGAGATAATAAAAATTAGTGGTCAATCATTTTTATCTCGTTAATGCGCTCATGCGCAAAACGAGATATAGGTATGAGTAGAAAAAAAGGGATAAAAGTTGTTAACTTTTGTCCTGGGGGTTAGTTCTTCATACAAGCTATATAAGGGCATTATGGATATGGTTGGTAATACCGGTTAGGATTTCAAGAAGGGCGTCGCATACCGCCACTAAAATTTTTGGGGTGTACCCCCGGACCTATTGTTAATTTCCCTAGGGAATTGGCATGTCATAATTTTTTAAAGTTTCGATATATAACGTTACGTATCGATCTTTCAAATTTGTTTTTAAGTGGATGTGTCCGAGACGGCTTAATTGATCTTCAAAGGTTCAAGAAATTTGTGTTTTCTTGTCAATCATTTGTCGTAAAGCCATAAGTGCTCCTTTACTTTGTCATTCAATTCACAGCAACAAAATTTTACTTGTAAACGAATGCAATTATAGAATGAATTGCACCAAATAAAAACTTGTACATTTGCACAAAATGATAAACTTTTTTAGTTTAGTTAGCTAAATCAGCAAAATTATGACGACTCTTGCATACTATTGCATAATCAAATCGCAATAGCAATGATTCATTATTCCAAAATAGAACAGAACCTAAAATTCATCCTATCTGATCTTGCTCTTCCATACTTTTGCATAATCAAACCGAAATATTTCTACTTAGCTAAATCAGCAAAATCTGACCTCTCTCTGACCCTACTAATGGAAACGCTAATGGCTTTACGACATATGATTGCCAAGAAAAACACAAAATTCTTGAGCCTTTGAAGGTCAATTAACCCGTCTCGAACAAAATTTGAACCAACCGCATATGTGTAAAGCGTTGACGATGACAGAAAATTTGTCCAGTTTTTCGCTAGTGTCGAACTTAGGCCCTACTTCTTTACCATAATAAACGTGACACGTCCACTTAAAAACACATTTGAAAGTTTGATCGGTAAACGCGAGATTTGAAAATGTCATGCCAATACCCTGGGGAAATTAACAATGGGTCCGTGGGTAATCCCCAAAAATTTTAGTGGCGGTGTTCGACGCTCTTCTTGAAATCCTTACCGGTATAACCAACTATATCCTTAATGCCCTTATATAGCTTATATAAAGAACTAACCCCCCGGATTTAACATCTCTTTTTTTACTACATCTATACTCATACCTATATCTCGTTTGCGCATGCGCGCATTATATATATATATATATATTTATATATACTCTAACACAAGAGAAAACACTTTTTTCTTAAAACACCTATATTTCGGCAGCGTTCAGCTGCCTTCATCAGGGTGAATGGCTGACAAGGCGTTACACGCGATAAAAACCGTTACAACCGTTATATGTGTGCGCTAATCAAAAAATTTTTAAACTGCGCGCGCTACAACAGCTAAATACAAATGCTGGTAAAACTGCTATTTTTGCGCGCGAAGTCCCCGATTTTGACTATAAAAAAATCGCTCTCATTCAGACCGTGGGGTCTTAGTGTCTTTAGTTTGTAAGCCCACTGACCCTCCTTATCCGTCAGATTTTCCGTTCTGTCCACTCTGTCTATTAACTGAACTGACATATCCTCCAGACCCCCATGACCCGCACTAAAAAAATGCCTGTATAAGATCTCATCGTCTAGCCTCTCTTCGGGCGTCATTCTACCATGCAAATTCAGTCGACTACGGTGGTTGTTAAATCTGAGTCGAAATTTGGTCGAAGTCGAACCCACATATTGCTTGCCACATGTTTTACAAGTAAGCAGATAAACCACATTGGTGCTATTACAGTTCAAACTGTAATTTATGGTGTATGACTTGCCCGTGTTCGTACTCTCGAAAGTGTCCCCCATCTTGAGAAGCTTGTCCTTCCTACATATCCTGCAGTTCTTCGAGGCACATTGCTTGTTCCCGCTATCCCTGACTGTAATTTCCTGTTTAACTTTAGCGTGCACTAAATAGTCTTTAAGACTCTTGGGCCGACGAAACGCCACCATCGGCTGTTCCTTGATTGCTTTCTTGCATCTCTCTGACGCATGTAGCACGGGGTGCAGATCTCTCAGGATTTTTCCAATGTTTGGAAGACCGGGATGATACGTTACGACGAACGGAATCCTTTCATTTTTTCTGCTTGTTTCTCTTGGCGTTAAAGCCTCGTCCCTTGTTATTCTTTTCGCTCTGTTTAAGTTAAACAGGAAATTACAGTCAGGGATAGCGGGAACAAGCAATGTGCCTCGAAGAACTGCAGGATATGTAGGAAGGACAAGCTTCTCAAGATGGGGGACACTTTCGAGAGTACGAACACGGGCAAGTCATACACCATAAATTACAGTTTGAACTGTAATAGCATGAATGTGGTTTATCTGCTTACTTGTAAAACATGTGGCAAGCAATATGTGGGTTCGACTTCGACCAAATTTCGACTCAGATTTAACAACCACCGTAGTCGACTGAATTTGCATGGTAGAATGACGCCCGAAGAGAGGCTAGACGATGAGATCTTATACAGGCATTTTTTTAGTGCGGGTCATGGGGGTCTGGAGGATATGTCAGTTCAGTTAATAGACAGAGTGGACAGAACGGAAAATCTGACGGATAAGGAGGGTCAGTGGGCTTACAAACTAAAGACACTAAGACCCCACGGTCTGAATGAGAGCGATTTTTTTTATAGTCAAAATCGGGGACTTCGCGCGCAAAAATAGCAGTTTTACCAGCATTTGTATTTAGCTGTTGTAGTGCGCGCAGTTTAAAAATTTTTTGATTAGCGCACACATATAACGGTTGTAACGGTTTTTATCGCGTGTAACGCCTTGTCAGCCATTCACCCTGATGAAGGCAGCTGAACGCTGCCGAAATATAGGTGTTTTAAGAAAAAAGTGTTTTCTCTTGTGTTAGAGTATAATTTACCGAGAAATTTCCAATCATGGAACTTTTTTACATGCTTGTGCTAAGTTATATTTATATATATATATATATATATATATATATATATATATAACTTAGCACAAGCATGTAAAAAAGTTCCATGATTGGAAATTTCTCGGTAAATTATACTCTAACACAAGAGAAAACACTTTTTTCTTAAAACACCTATATTTCGGCAGCGTACAGCTGCCTTCATCAGGGTGAATGGCTGACAAGGCGTTACACGCGATAAAAACCGTTACAACCGTTATATGTGCGCGCTAATCAAAAAAAATTTTAAACTGCGCGCGCTACAACAGCTAAATACAAACGCTGGTAAAACTGCTATTTTTGCGCGCGAAGTCCCCGATTTTGGCTATAAAAAAAATCGCTCTCATTCAGACCGTGGGGTCTGAGTGTCTTCAGTTTGTAAGCCCATTGACCCTCCTTATCCGTCAGATTTTCCGTTCTGTCCACTCTGTCTATTAACTGAACTGACATATCCTCCAGACCCCCATGACCCGCACTAAAAAAATGCCTGTATAAGATCTCATCGTCTAGCCTCTCTTCGGGCGTCATTCTACCATGCAAATTCAGTCGACTACGGTGGTTGTTAAATCTGAGTCGAAATTTGGTCGAAGTCGAACCCACGTATTGCTTGCCACATGTTTTACATGTTTTACTAATGTAAGTACTAATGGTAACATTACGGAGGAGACGAGAGTGGTAGGGGAACAGGCAATTAATCAATCAATAGGATTGGCAAGTAACTATCACCAAGAGTATTATCAGGGCTCGGAAACTGTAGTTAATCTATCGTCCAGAATTTTACCGGAGGCTGAATTATCGGTTCTCTCTAGAGGGCTAAAATTTTGTCCCACCCCGGAGGGAATAGACGCATATCAGCTACGCAAGGATATTACGGAGTACGCAAGGCGGGTTCGACTCAGGGAATATTTTTATAATGACGAAACGGTTGAAAGTGATTTCTCAGAAACCCCAGCATTTAAAAAGAAGTCGTCATGGTGTCCTAAAAAGAACAGGGAAATGGTACTTGAAGCTTATGTAAGGGAGCTCGAGAACAAGATTTTGTCTAGTGATTTAGATACCAGAGTAAATCGCAACCTTACAAGGGAGGAACAAAGAGCATTTAGTAATTTAAGACGGTACAATGACATCATTATAAAAGAAGCAGATAAAGGCTCAGGGGTGGTTATAATGGACAGGGAGATATATATTGCAGAAGGAAAGCGACAGTTGGGTGATGTTAAGGTTTATAAGAAGTTGCCCCGAGATCCGACTATGGAGATGAGGGACTTGGTTAATAAGAAACTAGAACAACTACACGACAAAGGTTACATCAATGATGAGACTTTGGACTATCTTTTAGTTGATTCCAACACTAAAGCAGGTAGATATTATTTATTACCAAAGATTCACAAGAAAAGAGTCCCTGGGAGACCTGTTATCTCGGGATGTGGAACGCCGACTGAGAAGATTTCGCAATTTGTTGAAGCGCATCTGAAACCTTTGGTTCCTAAGGTTAAATCATACATCAAGGACACAAATGACTTTCTTAGGAAAATCAATAATTTAGGTATTCTTCCAGATGATTCCATTATGGTTACAATTGATGTTGTAGGGCTTTACCCTTCCATCCCACACGACGAAGGTCTGAGAGCTATAAAGAAAGCATTAGACGGTAGAATAAACCCGGAAATCCCTTCTACAGAAATTGCGGAACTCGCAGGCATAGTGTTAAGGAACAACAATTTCGAGTTTGATGGAGAGCACTTCCTACAGATATTGGGGACAGCAATAGGGACAAAAATGGCCCCTCCATACGCCAACCTTTTTATGGATGAGCTAGAAAGAACACTCATAGATGGATACGAAAAGAAACCTCACACTTGGTTTAGGTATATTGACGATATCTTTATGATATGGACAGCAGGAGAGGAAGAATTGGAAAGATTTTTGAACTTTATTAATAATTCACACGACACTATAAAATTCACGTGGAACTACTCTAGAGAGCAAGTTGACTTCTTAGATGTTACAGTCTTGAATAGAAATGGGAAGCTAGAAACCGACTTATACGTTAAACCCACTGACAAACACCAGTATCTGGACTCAAGATCTTGTCACCCGAGAGGATGTAAAGAGGGGATTCCGTATGCCCAAGCATTGAGACTACGTCGTATTTGTTCTTTAGAAGAATTTTTTGACGACAGAGCCAAGAGATTGACCGAGTTTTTAGTGGCTAGAGGATATGAGAAATCGTTTGTTATGAGACAGATAAACAGAGCGAAAAGAATAACAAGGGACGAGGCTTTAACGCCAAGAGAAACAAGCAGAAAAAATGAAAGGATTCCGTTCGTCGTAACGTATCATCCCGGTCTTCCAAACATTGGAAAAATCCTGAGAGATCTGCACCCCGTGCTACATGCGTCAGAGAGATGCAAAAAAGCAATCAAGGAACAGCCGATGGTGGCTTTTCGTCGGCCCAAGAGTCTTAAAGACTATTTAGTGCACGCTAAAGTTAAACAGGAAATTACAATCAGGGATAGCGGGAACAAGCAATGTGCCTCGAAGAACTGCAGGATATGTAGGAAGGACAAGCTTCTCAAGATGGGGGACACTTTCGAGAGTACGAACACGGGCAAGTCATACACCATAAATTACAGTTTGAACTGTAATAGCACGAATGTGGTTTATCTGCTTACTTGTAAAACATGTGGCAAGCAATACGTGGGTTCGACTTCGACCAAATTTCGACTCAGATTTAACAACCACCGTAGTCGACTGAATTTGCATGGTAGAATGACGCCCGAAGAGAGGCTAGACGATGAGATCTTATACAGGCATTTTTTTAGTGCGGGTCATGGGGGTCTGGAGGATATGTCAGTTCAGTTAATAGACAGAGTGGACAGAACGGAAAATCTGACGGATAAGGAGGGTCAATGGGCTTACAAACTGAAGACACTCAGACCCCTTGGTCTGAATGAGAGCGATTTTTTTATAGCCAAAATCGGGGACTTCGCGCGCAAAAATAGCAGTTTTACCAGCGTTTGTATTTAGCTGTTGTAGCGCGCGCAGTTTAAATTTTTTTTTGATTAGCGCGCACATATAACGGTTGTAACGGTTTTTATCGCGTGTAACGCCTTGTCAGCCATTCACCCTGATGAAGGCAGCTGTACGCTGCCGAAATATAGGTGTTTTAAGAAAAAAGTGTTTTCTCTTGTGTTAGAGTATATATATATATATATATATATATATATATATATATATATATAATTCATCAAAAATATCCTTGTCGTGATATTAAATCCAGACAAACTTATAAAACAATCACAAACTGGAAAATTCGACTTTGCCGATATTTCGTCTTTATTACAAAAGACTTCATCAGGGCAACTGATTTACAGCGGTTAAAACCGTTACTAAATACGCGTTAGATGATGCGAGACGCTAATGTTACAATACAGTTAAATCTGCACGCGCACTATCAAGCGCGCGCGTCATTAGCGTCTCGCATCATCTAACGCGTATTTAGTAACGGTTTTAACCGCTGTAAATCAGTTGCCCTGATGAAGTCTTTTGTAATAAAGACGAAATATCGGCAAAGTCGAATTTTCCAGTTTGTGATTGTTTTATAAGTTTGTCTGGATTTAATATCACGACAAGGATATTTTTGATGAATTTAATATTACCTATATCCCGGAACTGATGGAAGAAGTGGTAAAAGAACCGTTTTTCAAGTTGTTGAACTTGGAGAAAAAATACGTTAGATGCTCGAATCATCTAAATTATCTGAAGGAGTGTGAGACGAACAATGTCATTTCCAAAGGATTCATATTGAGAAAGTCTGCGAACATTGGACATGTATCCATGTCTTTTAAGAATGACTGGGACAAAATACTTGAAGACGGCTCCCATCGTTTGCAAACATTATTGGTTGATGAACTATCTGTGGTGCTAACGTCGTTACAAGAGCAACGAGAAGCCCTTATTGCCCGCTTACCAGAACAACAGTATTTGGAATACGTGGAGAAAATGCGTGGTATTGTAACGAGGGTGGAAACTGCGACGAAAGAAAAACACAAACGGAAGTTAAGATCCTTGGGTGTTGGCCTCGGCGAAATAGCGGTTGTTGATAATGAAGCTTCCCGGAACTTGCCTCAGACATCACAAATGACCTCAGTGTTGTTTACACCTCAGGCGTCGGGACGATTGGAGAATCGTGATACACCGCGGACTGTGGTAGAGACTACATCTGGCTTAAATATGGTCGGAAATCTCTCAAGCCGTGAATTTGATGTCGGAGAACGATTACCAGAGGAGGACATGCTTGACAGAGGCAATGAAGAAGATCACTTGGCTGAAGTTATTCAGGAGGCTACATTCTTAGATGGCCGGGAGACGACACGTACTGTTGCAGAAACAACAGAGGGACTAAATACGGTTGTGAATCTATCACGCCGTGAACTAACTGATAGTGAATTATCATTATTATCCTAAGACTGATTTTATTAGACGTATTAGACTTAAGGAGTACTTTTTTGAGGGGGATAATGTTGAGGGAGATTTTTCGAATGTTCCTGCGTTCAGGAATAAATCAGTATGGTGTCCCGAACGTGGTAGGGAGTTAGCTATAGAGGCATATGCACAAGCTGTAGAGGAGGAGATATTGTCCTCCATTAAAAACGAGGGGGCTACTTATAGTAACTTGTCTACCTCGGAGCGCGAGGCTTTAAAAAATCTTAGAACGTATAATGATATTGTGATTAAGGAAGCAGATAAGGGTTCAGGGGTGGTGGTTATGGATAGAGATAGATACATAAATGAGGCCTTTAGACAACTCGGGGATCATGATGTATATAGGGAAACTCCTGTTGATCTTACTCAGCAAATTTGCAAAATTGTTAATGATAGAATTAGGAAGGTTTTTGAAGATGGCTTCATTGATGAGAAGACCCTCGATTATCTTTTGGTCAACAGTAACCCAAGGGCGGGTCGTTTTTACCTATTACCAAAAATACACAAGAAGGGTTGCCCGGGTAGACCTGTTATTTCGGGTTGTGGTACATCCACAGAGAAGATTTCAGAATTTGTAGATTATAATATCAAGCATTTGGTTCCCGAAATACCATCTTTCTTAAGGGACACAGAACACTTTTTACAGGTGCTAGGGGAGGTAGGGACATTACCAGAAGGGGCGATGTTGGTCACAGCGGACGTGGTGGGATTGTATCCTCACATTCCCCATGAGGAGGGATTAAGAATTTTAAGGGAGACGTTGACCAAATCTAATGTAAATTCTTCTGTCCCTGAAGATGATTTGGTAGATCTGGCGAGGTTGGTTCTAACTTCTAATAACCTTTCATTCAATGGCAAACACTATTTGCAGATAAGAGGTACTGCTATAGGTACCAAGATGGCGCCTTCGTACGCTAATATTTTCATGGGGGGATTAGAGACCAAATTATTTCAGCAGGCGCCCGTTAAACATGTTTTTTGGCGTAGATTTATTGACGATGTTTTTTTCATTTGGACGGAAGGGGAGGAAAGTCTTAAGGAATTTATGGGACTCATGAATACGTTTCATGATACTATTAAATTCACTTTTAGTTGGTCGGATAGTCAGGTTAGCTTCTTGGATGTTAATGTTATGTTAAATAACGGGGTTATCTCTACAGATTTGTATAGTAAACCTACAGATAAACACCAATATTTATTTCATAACTCATGTCACCCTAACTCGTGTAAGAAGGGTATTCCCTTTGGTCAAGCACTCAGGATACGCCGCATTTGTTCTACGGATGCGTTATTTGAAAAACGGGCTAATCAACTTTGCGGGTATTTAATTAAAAGGGGTTATAACGCTGAGTATGTTAGAGGGGAGATAGATCGGGCTAGGAGAGTTCCTAGGGAAGAAACCCTTAGGGATAAGCAGCCAGTAACTAATCAACGGATTCCGTTTGTGACTACTTTTCATCCGGCGCTTCCCAATATTGCTAAAATTTTGCACAAACTTCAACCAGTTTTGCAGTCCTCTAGACGTTGCCAGGGAGCCATAGGACAGGTGCCCATTGTGGCGTTTCGCAGGCCTAAGTGCCTTAAGGACATTTTGGTCCACTCGGATCTTAAAACGCTAGAACCTGATAGGGGTTGTAGAGGTTGCGGGGATCGACGTTGTAGGGTTTGTGACTTTCTGGTCGAGGGCACCGGTTTTAAAAGTAATGTTACTGGGAGGGAATTCGTTATCAATTTTAGGTTAGACTGTAATTCAGATCACGTTGTTTACTTGTTATCATGCGCAAGGTGTGAATTGCAGTACGTAGGATCTACCATTAATAAGTTTAGAACTAGGTTTAATAACCATAAATCTAGACTTAATGCTCACAGAAGGCTATCTGCTGATATTAAGTCAAAGGATGATATTGTCTATAAGCATTTCAATCAGTTGGATCATACTGGTTTGGATGATGTTAGAATTCAGCTAATTGATAAATGTACGGTGGAACAACATCTTAGGGAGCGAGAGGCCCAGTGGGCTTACCGGCTTCGGTCTATTTACCCACAGGGTTTGAATAGTGACGACTTCTTTTGTAGTAGGAACCCTAGAAGGGATGTATTTTAGAATTATTTCCGCTATATTGTTGTAACGCGCGCGCTTGATAGTGCGCGTGCAGATTTAACTGTATTGTAACATTAGCGTCTCGCATCATCTAACGCGTATTTAGTAACGGTTTTAACCGCTGTAAATCAGTTGCCTTGATGAAGTCTTTTGTAATAAAGACGAAATATCGGCAAAGTCGAATTTTCCAGTTTGTGATTGTTTTATATATATATATATATATATATATATATATATATTTATATATATATATATATATATATATATATATATATATTATGTAGAAAATGTAGTTCCAGGCTTCAGAGGTTATTCATCGCTTTATTGCTACAGTCCTGTTTCGTATGGTCGAGAGATGACCACACTCATCAGGCAACTTGAGCGAATGACCGTTAATTTAACTGCTGGCGGTATTATACAAACGACCGTTAATTTGAAAGTTGTTAGGCAGCGCGCGCGTAGCTGCGTTACATTACGTAATTCTAAAGTTCTATTGCACCACTGTATACAAGTGACCGTTAATTTAAAAATTGGTAGGCAGCGCGCGCAGTTACGTTACATTATGTTACTCTAAAGTTCCTGAGTGTGAATCTGTTTCTGTGGGGGCACGAACCTGCCAATTCGTTTCTTTTGTTTAGGGTACATAGATCTTTACGACAGATGATGAAAAATTTTTCTTGGAGGCACAGGCTGCATTTCTTGCTCACATTATTGTACGGTTTGCATTTCCTAAGTACTTTCCACTGCACACGAAAGGATTTTTTCGCATCTTTTAGAGTCCATACGTGTTTTGACAGTTCTGTCTCGTTTCTTCTGTTGGCATGTCGGAATGAGGTCGTGTGGTTTCTGTATCTGTCTTTGAAGTTGGTAGCCAGTCCAATGTATGTTTCTGTTGTCGTGTCAGTCGTCACAGTCGCTTGGTAGACCACGTTTGTCTGCAGGCATTTTCCTTCAAGTGGGCATTCCGGTTTTCTTCGGCAGTTGCACGTTTGCGGTTGCTGCGTTGTTGCCTGTGTAGTGATGTTTTCTGAGAGGATCTTTTTATTGTGGGATGAGATGATGGCTTTCATATTCGGCATGCATGAGTAACTGAGCTTGAGTGTGTGCCTGTTGAATATCTTCTGATTCTTTTTAGAAACATCACATGGTACAACCCCCCATGGGATTCGAATGTAAAAACGAACCTTGGAAAGAAATTCCTGGGCATCATCGACAAATGCTTCCCCCCAAACCATCCGTTGCACAAGATATTCAACAGGCACACACTCAAGCTCAGTTACTCATGCATGCCGAATATGAAAGCCATCATCTCATCCCACAATAAAAAGATCCTCTCAGAAAACATCACTACACAGGCAACAACGCAGCAACCGCAAACGTGCAACTGCCGAAGAAAACCGGAATGCCCACTTGAAGGAAAATGCCTGCAGACAAACGTGGTCTACCAAGCGACTGTGACGACTGACACGACAACAGAAACATACATTGGACTGGCTACCAACTTCAAAGACAGATACAGAAACCACACGACCTCATTCCGACATGCCAACAGAAGAAACGAGACAGAACTGTCAAAACACGTATGGACTCTAAAAGATGCGAAAAAATCCTTTCGTGTGCAGTGGAAAGTACTTAGGAAATGCAAACCGTACAATAATGTGAGCAAGAAATGCAGCCTGTGCCTCCAAGAAAAATTTTTCATCATCTGTCGTAAAGATCTATGTACCCTAAACAAAAGAAACGAATTGGCAGGTTCGTGCCCCCACAGAAACAGATTCACACTCAGGAACTTTAGAGTAACATAATGTAACGTAACTGCGCGCGCTGCCTACCAATTTTTAAATTAACGGTCACTTGTATACAGTGGTGCAATAGAACTTTAGAATTACGTAATGTAACGCAGCTACGCGCGCGCTGCCTAACAACTTTCAAATTAACGGTCGTATGTATAATACCGCCAGCAGTTAAATTAACGGTCATTCGCTCAAGTTGCCTGATGAGTGTGGTCATCTCTCGACCATACGAAACAGGACTGTAGCAATAAAGCGATGAATAACCTCTGAAGCCTGGAACTACATTTTCTACATAATAGTTACCGCTCCTGAAAAGTAGAGCGCTCTCGGAAGATTTTTTCTACTCAAGTTCAGAATTTATATATATATATATATATATATATATATATATATATATATATTGTCCGATCTCCTAATGGAGAGTTGGGCTGCAAGCTCTCTGTCTCCAGGCTGTTCTGTCCGCCGCAACTGATGCTGCCTCTGCCCATGATTTTAACCCCTTCATCCTTAACTCTCTCTCGACAGTTCTGCGCCATGTTTCACGCGGTCGACCCCTCTTCCTCTTGCCTTCCGGTACCCATGTCAGTGCAATTCTTGGATGTGAGTCGTGATCCATTCTGAGGACGTGGCCTAGCCATGCCCATCTCCTTCTTGCCACCTGACTGCTTATCGTTTCCAACCCGTTCTTCTTCTTATCTCCTCATTGGTTACACGCATTGGCCAGTAGATCTTTAATATCCGGCGAAGGCTCTTATGTAGGAACACATCCAGCTTTTTCTCATCCGTTTGGGTCATTCTCCAGGTTTCACAACCATACAACAGTACCGAGATGACGTTAGACTTAAAGATTTTGATCTTGTTCTTGCAGGTAAACTGACTGTTCTTCCATATCTTTCCTAATTTGTTGTACGCCGCTCTTGCTTTGCCTAACCTCGCTTGGATATCATCTTCCGTACCGCCTGAGGTGCTAACATGTGCACCCAGGTACACAAAACGTTCTACCTCTTCTATGTCATGATCGTCGACCTGCACCTTTTCGTTGTTTGTCGTGTTGAGCCGGAGGAGTTTGGTCTTCATAGAATTAATCTTTAACCCGGTTGCCTTACTGTTGTTGCTGAGGTTACTCACTTTCTGTTGGATTTGCTGTTTTGTGCTGGATAAAAGTGCGATGTCGTCAGCGAAGTCCAAGTCGTTTAACTTGGACCACAGTTTCCATCTGATGCCTGTGTTGTCACCCTCTAACGTTCTTCTCATGATCCAGTCTATTACAAGCAAGAACAAAAACCCAGACATATTACAACCCTGTTTCACGCCAGACTTCACATCGAACCAGCCAGTTAGACCTGCACCATCAACCACCGCACATTGGTTACCATCGTACATTGCCTTGATCATTCTAACAAGCTTTGGTGGGATCCCATAACTCTCCATAATCTTCCACAAGCTCAAGCATGTTAAGGCATGGGCTGTCCTTTGATCTTAGACCCCCCGCGAAGAAAACTATTTTTTCTAGTAGAAGTAATGTTCTTTTGGTCTTAACAACCATTAACAGTGCAAAGCAGAAATATTTAAACGTCCTTAAACCTTTTGAGGTTTAACAACTGTGGTCACGTGACTGATGACGTCATAATTAAGGAAAAAAGAGCAATCTACAACGGGCCAAGGATGGTTTATTGTGGCGGCCAATAAACCATGCGGTATTTATTGACTTGGTGCATAGATATAATCCGTGTCCTAAATGGAGAAATATCTTCTTTCATTAAGAAGTTATTAAAAGAATAAAAGGGTCACGTGACCTATTTTTTAAAATTACTCTTTAACGGTAAATCGCAGTCAGCCATTCAGGACAGATTCTTAAAGGGGGAAACCACAGAATTACATTGGTATTTCAATATATACCTATTTTATGTCATTTCGGCGGCCCATTTTCACTTTTCTCTTCGCGTAAGAAAACTGTTATAAGAGGTCACGTGATGTAAACATTCCACACATAAAGTAAACACTAATTTAAGGACATGAAGTTTTATGTTATTACCAAGTTTGAGGATGTTTATGTATATCTTTTTAAAGTAATGACTCTTGACGGATTTTATGCAAATTAGGCTTTGGGTCATGCCTTAACATGCTTGAGAAGGTTTCCCTATCAACGCTATCAAAGGCCTTTTCGTAATCAACAAAGCACACATACAAGCTGGAATTCCATTCTATTGCTTGCTCCACGATATTCCGGAGGACAAAAATCTGTTCTATCGTACTTCTTCCTTGTCTAAAACCAGCCTGTTCCTTGCGTAGCTTTGCATCAACACCGTCCGATATTCTTCCTATCAACACCTTACCCAACACTTTTGCCGCATGCGCGCATTAACGAGATAAAAACGACAAGAACGAGTCCTCATCTCACAATGCTTGCGCCGGACCATCCAAAGAGAAGCCGTAAAGACAAGGAGCTTTTAGGAAACTAGAAGCTGCTAGGGTATGTTTATTTGAGGAGTTTAAAAGACCTGTCATTAGAATGTAAAGCGAAGGAAACCTAGCAAAAAAATGTAATTGTGCTTACCGCATATGTGTCTTGACATTTGTTTAAGTTGACGTTCCTCTCTGAACGTGAAAAGGAGAAAAGTCATCGTCCTCTTCCAGTAAAAACGAAGAATATTTTGTAAAGCTAAACTAGTGAGCAGCACTTTTACGAACTAAAGTTTGTAAAACTGATTTATTTTCTTCTAGCGTTTTGTCCGACTATCGCGGACTTCATGCTTCATCAGGGAGTTTTACGGTCACGCTCTGGGATCAGATTTTGACCGCCCCGATAAGCAGACTGCAGTCAATGCATTCAAATCAAGATTTAAGATTAGTGATTTCCCGTTTTCATCCTGAAAGCTATATCACTCAATATTGATATTTTCAAAACAAACTGTTAAACAAATCATAAAATGTTGTTAAAGTCAGACTTTTTTTTTAGCTGTGGCACTTTTGTGATCGCAATTTGATACAGCCAGACGTTCCGGCACTACTTTATTTTGTTTACTCGAGCAATAAATGCAAGGAAAATTCATCATGTTGATCTTTGAGCAATCTTTGTGTAGATTATTTAAGTAAATTAGTTAGTCAGTAGAAAAAAAAGAGAGTGAAACAATGCTCAAAATGACAAAACATGCTTAAATATACAATATTACCTCTTTTTACAATAATTCTATTATATTTTTCTCCAAAATATTTCATACATCAATAAATCTCAAGAAAATCCCAACAGACTATTATTGATGTCACAATTAAACCCCAATTTCCACTGTAGACTGCAAAAGTTTTAAAGATACGTTCACTCGTCTTACTCTAGAAAGCGGCATCCCTTAAATAAAAAGTCGTCTTGGTGACCTGGGGGAGGAAAGTGCGCTCGGATGCAACAAACGGCACTCGAAGGCAGGGTGTCAGTCTTATGGGAAAAGAAGTGAGAGTGGTCAACACCACCTCGCCAGTTGCCAGTACCCTATTTGACTATTTTGTTTATGCTGTAGGCCTTTGTAAGGGTCCCTATATTGTTGTTTGTACTGGTCCTTCTGCCTCGACCGCTTCGTTGTTCTTTGCCACAACGCAGTCAATTTCTGAGCAGCAGATGTACTCTTCAACCCGATTGAGTCTCTGACAGCTTCCGCACTTACACTTAAAATTTCGAATAAAAATAATCACTGATGATCGCTTATTTGTTACATATATAACACCACGAAAACACTTCCAACACCGCGGGAAATATTTCCACATGAAAAAAAAAAAAAAAAAAAAAACTACAAGGAATAAATATTCCATCACAAGAAATGTGACAAGGAAATTTTGTTACCTTTTTTATTGTTATTCATTCGCCAATGAAATCTTGTTACAAAATTGTAGGTTGCAACGAACAGAGCTTGTCACACGATATTTATATTCGCTTACCAGTCTGTGTTTTGCAATCGTTCGAATTGCTCCTCATCTGACTCGTTTGTAGAGTCCGTACCTGAGCTAGTTTCATTGTCATGTCTCAAACAGGTACGACTTCATTCCCTCACAGTTTGCTAATGTTGTTTCTTCAGTAAAATCGATATCACTGTCTTGCGAAAAATAAGAATAACAAGAACAAGAACAGTCGCGAATCCCCAGAATCCATTGTTGCGTGATCTTGAGTTCTCCTTTCTACGTCATAGCACGTGACCAGAGAAATAGACTGCTTTACTTCCGGTCATCGAATTGGGGGTGATATTTCGCTTTTTCCATCGCGATTTTGACATTTTTAAAAGGTTTTACTCACTTTTTTCGTCTTTTGATCGTTATTTTAGTGCAAATGCTACATTTTAAGCGAATGTTTGTATGTGGTGTAGAGTATCCCTTTAAAACTTCCGGGTGACATGTATTTGCCTCAGTCTTACACACGACAGGCGTAGGTTTTGTTCCAGACGTGCATATAGACAAATTCGGCTAACGCATTGTTGTACCCAATTCAAACCTTTTGGGATTAGAACTCTTTGTTCGTCATATTTGCATATCAATGAAGCATTGACATGGAAATTATATGGAAATATTGTGAACAATAGGTTTGAATTGGGTACAACAATGCGTTAGCCGAATTTGTCTATTTGTCTATTGTAGAGTACGGGCGAGTACAAAACTATTAGCTGAAATGCAGCTCATCATGACGATCACATTTGCTGTGTTTACATTGGCCAATAGCGCTTGTGTTAAAAAAGACGGAGGCCAAGTGCAATGCTGTGATCAAAGAGAACATGACGGTTCGTTGCACTGCTGTGCGGGAACAAACAACAGTTGCTACATGTCAACCTCCGGCTTTTTTAACCGCAGTACGTGTTACTGTGATGAACACTGCAAAGAGGCTAGAGACTGTTGTCCCGACTTCGAGAGTTTCAATAAGACTTGTGGTTTCGGTAAGTGAAAACCAAAATGTGTTGTGTAAATCACAACGAGTCTACTGATTCATTGTTGTTGTTTTTTTTTTAAATAGTATGACCGTCTTGTGTCACTGTTCGGCTGTGAAATGCTCTAAAGCAGAAAATGCACGCATTTTCTGGCACTTCCTTGTAATGATTTAAATATTCACCACGAGTTCAAGTTATATCTCGGGCGGACTGCATTTTTCAGAAAGATTAGGGAAAAGCAATGCTGGCTACATAGAAACAAATTATCGAAAATCTACAGAATATTGCGAAATTGAGTATATTGTTATGAATCGTAATGCCATATAGAAATATAGTAGCGCTATTTAAAACCACAAAGATCTGTTACCAACAGGAGTATGTGACATTGCTCATTTATTTTCAAGCGGATCATGTTTCACTTCCTTACCAACAGAAGCTATAATAGTTCGGTTGCCATGATGTATTTAACAAAAGGCTTAACTATATGAGCCAACTCCTGAATTAAAACAGTAGTATAATGCACAGGCGCGTACCTGCCTTTAAGCAAATAAGCACGGGTTTGCAGGCCGTTCAGACGGTAATATATATAGATAGGCAGAGCCTAACAGCGAAGCACTATGAACAAGCTTAACTAAGGTGAAACTTAACTAAGGTAAAAGGTCGGAAGCACAAGAATTAAGATTGACGACCGGGCTATTTTTCAATTTTAGCAATTCTCAAAAACAGTATTACGCGACCCTCTGCACAGTACATTAAGGTGTTTCCCTCCAGTTTCCATGTAGCCGCACCGACCATTTTTAAGCGGCTGTTCAACTAACTTTCCTTTATTGAATTAGTATGAAACTTTCAGAAAATATTGTGCTTAGTTTGAAGTTTATATGATTGTAACAATTTTGTAAATCGGATTTAAAATTGCGGAGATAAACGGGAAACATTGAAATCACTTGAGTCTAAATTCCGAGCGATTGCGATGGCATCTAGAAAAATCGAAACTATTACGATAAACTATGACATATGGCAAACAAAATATCTAAAAATTAGAAACTTTTGTCAAGCCGATTTTGAGTAAATCAGAAAAACATTTCGAACTTGTGATTTTGCATGTGTATGAGCACATCTACAAAATCCTCAATTAAGCTTATAGAAGTTTAATTTCTCAATCTCAAATTTACGCCAAAATGTGTGTTTATAGTATGAGATGAAACTATGAAAGTTTAAAAGCGTTTCTCGTTTTATTTTTGGAGATTCGATTTTCTATAGGAAACCATAGTTTTTTGACTGAGTCCTTGATATTGTAGTTTTAGCGCTTTTCTATATATTTCAAAAACTGCAAGATAGATTTTTTTCAAACTTTTATAGTCGTTTCTTTATAATATGAACAGCATTATCTCGAAGTTTCATCTTGATTGAAACATTACAACATGGTCAAATAAAATAATAAAGTTCACCCAAAACGCGATTGAGACTTTGTGTTTTGATTGCACGGTTGAAGGCGCGCAAAGACGCTTTAATTAATTAATTCAGGTGAAGCGCAACGCATTTCTGCGTGACCATCATGTTTTGCGGAGTAATGTTTAGGGGCTGTGTTCCACGTTATTTTTATCATTCCCACGAATTTCAGTGGGACGTTTATTTGAAAGCAGTTTTTTATTCGCATTTAACGTGCACTGGACACTCTCGACATTTGGTAGATTCTGCATGTACCGGAGCATACATTACGTAAAACAAAAGGAAACAAAGAACGACAACAATACAAATGCAAAACAAGACCAAAAATACAATACCTCACAAACAATAGAAGACCATGGATACCGGTACATGCAGAAAGACCCCGACATTTTGAATTGTAGGGAAAAGAAAGAAGTCAACTCGATTTGAATAATTCTCAACACGCAGAAATGCATTACACTTCATCTGAATTAATTAAAGCGTCTTTGCGACGTGCGCCTTCAACCGTGCAATCAAAGCACAACTTCTCAATCGCGTTTTAGGTGAACTTTATTATTTTATTTGACCATGTTGCAATGTTTCAACCAAGATGAAACTTCGAGACAATGTTGTTCATATTATAAAGAAACGAATATAAAAGTTTACAAAAAATCTGCCTCGCGGTTTTTGAAATATGTAGAAATGTGCTAAAACTACAATATCAAGAACTCAGTCAAAAAACTACGGTTTCCTATAGAAAATCGAATCTCCAAAACTAAAACGAGAAACGCTTTCAAACTTTCATAGTTTCATCTCATACTATAAACACACATTTTGACGTAAATTTGAGTTGAGAAATTAAACTTTTTATAAGCTTAATTGAGGATTTTGTAGATGTGCTCATACAAATGCAAAATCACAAGTTCGAAATGTTTTTCTGATTTACTCAAAATCGGCTTGACAAAAGTTTCTAATTTTTAGATATTTTGTTTGTCATATGTCATAGTTTATCGTAATAGTTTTGATTTTTCTAGATGCCATCGCAATCGCTGGGAATTTAGACTCAAGTGATTTCAATGTTTCTCGTTTATCTCCGCAATTTTAAATCCGATTTACAAAATTGTTACACTATTATAAACTTCAAACTTTGTACAATACTTTGTGTAAGTTTCATACTAATTCAATAAAGGAAAGTTAGTTAAACGGCCGATTAAAAATGGTCGGTGCGGCTGCACGGAAACTGGAGGGAAACACCTTAAGACCGTAGAAAAGTTCACAAAAACAACTTTTCTCTGTCTAGAATTACAGGTACGACTACTTTCCGAATAAAATACAGTTTTTGTTTGCCAAAAATTGCCCGAGAAACTGATTTGGAAATCAAAATTGCAAAAATACACAAACATATTTGCATAAGGCGATGCGAGTGAAGATAGAACTGTACTATAAAATCAAAGTCTTGTTTTGTTTATAAAATTGCTTTTCAATCTATCTTATGAATGAACAAACACATAAAAATGGACAACACAATCTTCTTTCGAAAAATTTTATTCAAATCTTCATTAGTTTATGTATAAAAGTAAAACACGTACGATTTACAGCACATCAGGCAAAGCTGTCCTCGATGAAATTCAAGATAACAGCACGACTTAATTTGAGCACGTTTCATAAACATGTCTCCAAAACACAAAGAAAAAGTCAATCAAAAATTGATATCAACATAAATTCCCATCGAAAAATGTGATTTATTTTACCTTTACAGTCAAACCGGATGTTCTTTTGATGGCAACTTTGCAAACTTCCGCCGCAACATTGGTATTTTGATTGACAGTTTGCTTCGAGCAAGTTGGAGGTTACGCGAGCAAGTTGCAACTTTAGCGAGCAAGTTCCTATTTCAATCTTGCTGTCAGTTGCCGGATTTCTGAATTGAAAGTACTTGGTTTGGTTACCTTGCAGTATTCCAAAAACTCTGTGATGTCAGGAGTAGAAACTGTTCGTTCCTCTCAGCCAGGTTTACCGGGAAAATACGTCTCGTGTTGTAAAAATCTGTTTACAATATTGGATACAGTTTGCCTTGATAATCCAACAATGCGTGCGATTTGTTCTTGTTTTACACCAGACGACCATTATTCTCTCTCTTTTCTCAACCGAGGTGGTATTATTGCGATGTACGTGAGCCATAACTGAAGAAGGACGTGTTTTCACAAAATTCGCAATTTGCAACTGACAACAAGTTTGAAATAGCAACTTGCTCGCGAAAGTTGCAACTTGCCCTTCCAACTTGCTCGAAGCAAACTGTCAATCAAAATACCAATGTTGCGGCGGAAGTTTGCAAAGTTGCCATCAAAAGAACATCCGGTTTGACTGTAAGTCACTGGACTGCTTGGAAATTCATTAAAACTCCGCTTCTTAGGTTCTGAAATCCGTAATAATAACAAGGCATCCCCCGCATTGCTCCTGCATTGATAAAAACGTCTGAGGGTTCCTCAAAGCAAGATTTTATCCCGAAAGCTCTTCTTTTTCCACTAAAGCGGCTTCTGAGTATCCCTTAATTAGTATCCCTGTCTTGAGTAGCAAACCGCGAAAAAATGCAGGGAAGTAACGACTTTACTGCTCCGCTAAACACTGCGAAAGATCCAACTTTCTTAAAACTTTAAAAAGTGTTTACAGAGGTGACGACTGTGTAGCCGCGCGTGGCGTCATACGCGCATGTTTTGCGACGTCATACGCGCCCGCGAATTTGCTTTGCGCGACCGACTTGACTGCTGACTGACACATGTCACGGAGGCGGGCCCGCGAAACATTCCGCTAGCCATGACCATGAAAAATGAGACACAGGTTCTATGAGTATGGTGCTGCGCAGCCAGGCCTTCGGCCTGGCAAGTGCTCCGCTATAATAACTTTTTTAAAAATGTTGTGTTAGAACGATTCACAAAGCTCAGCTGCTCGACTAAGCGGTGATCCAACTGTAGACAGTGTAGACTTAGTGTAGACTTGTTGAAAGGCGTATCTACAAGAGCATCACTCGATCACAACTCGCTCTAGGCCGGACGTAACGTCCCGTCGTTTGTCTTGTAAGGTCTGGTACTTTCACACGAAATAATTATGACTCGTGGCGAAGCACACGAGTTGTAAATCCGGCGTTGACTTTTCTTTTTTTTTTCGTGTCACATTAGCGCATGCAAATTTATGCACGCATATTTAAGTCTATCTAGACGACTATATGGCTTTCGGCCATGAAGTACATACCGTAAAATCTCTCCGTTTGTGTTCTCGAGAAGCAAGATAAAGAACTACTGCGTACAACTGCACACTTTCAAGACAATTCAAGGCGTTCGTGGATGGATAGGACCGTTTGATATTGTGTTCGCTGCTTATTCCTGTGGGATTTTTGCTCTGGCAAGTTCTGTGTTTTATATATTAAACTTGCCATTTGCTTAGCGATCGAGCTGCGGGTCGAGCTTAAGTGTCAGCTACTGAATCTAGTGAATGCAGTGTAGTCTTACTTTTAAACGCGTGTATACGTGAAAGCATGATGAAGAGGTTATCGGTAAGGGTGTTTAAATAAAATTCACTCTCTCACTCACTCACTCACTCACTCGCTCCTTCCATCAGCTGTAAACTCAGTGAGCAAATGCTTTGTTACGAACACGTTTCGTAACAGGAATTCAACGTGAATCCAACGATAACAATAATTAATTTGATGTAAACGAATATAGACAACAATAAGCTTACAGATGTTTCGCATTTGGAGCTTTTAGTGCAACATTAAAATCGATCTAAAAGGATTTTGCAACCTAAACATGCGTTCTGATGCGTATCTAGATTAAAATAATAAAAGGTGACGCGTAACCAGTCGACCCCATCGCCTGAAGAAGACTAACAGTATGCAGTCGAAACGTCGCGATCCACATCGGAAGTGACTACATCGTGAGACAAACGAAAAAATACTTCTTTACTAGTGTGTTCACCACGATGAACAACAACAACCCTTTTTACGATATTAGTCTGGTATTCTTAGAAATGAGTCGCGAAAATATTAAGCTTAAGCCTTAAAGGTGAGAATAAAAATATTCCAGTTTGAGCGGACTGAGATGTACGTCCGGATCTTTGTCAACTTATGAATTGAAGTGATCGACCGCGATAAGATAAGCATATTTTTTTTACGGAATGTTTAATAAATAATCCATTAGTACTCACAAATTTGCCTTCTTCGTTGTCCAAAAGTTTTTCCCCATTTAGCGTGGTGTTTAAGCTTACTTGTCGCTGTGATGAAATTCGTATTTGCCGGCCGACGATAACAAACTTCCGAAGTGTTGAAGGGTAATTTCCACCACAAACGTTCGCAGTTCGGCTCTACAGTCCACATTATGTAGTTTAGTGTACAAACAGCATCAATTTCAGTCATAAAATGTCATTTACTGATAAACAAAACCAAAATTTGTCGCTACCACAAGGTTTTCTCTTGACCGCGGCGCGTGATTCAAATTCGTGATTTTGAATCAGTCTTGATTTCTATTCGCTCGCTCTTGACGGTTGGCTTTGAAATGGCTTTCTCGCTGGGAACTTTGTTTTTCTTTGACATATGCGATTCAAGAAAAATTCATTGCCAGACTCGTGAAAAAAAAAAAAAAAAAAAAACGATATCGCCCTCATCGCTTCGCGATTCGGGCGATATCGGTTTTTCGCGTGAAATTTAACGCGGAATTCACTCGTCAGGCAATGAATTTTTCTATATAATCCGATCGCGATGAACAGTTTTAAGAGTGGCCGTCTCGATCCAGCATGATTTTTGACTTTGTGAACAATCGCAGCATACTTCAATCGCGGACAGCATTTTTTTGACCGAATCGCCAGTTGCCTCAACTTCAATAGCATTCAAAATGGATGCAAATACCTATTTCTACTAGAAATACGTCATGTTATGAAATGTTTTCTTATCGCTTGAGGGCTAATAGATTGAAGTCCGATGATCGGATTTCACCGTGCAGTCAAAGTCAAAATTTACATTTCTGGAATCAGTTTTTCACTCCCTAATGTAACATTGCCTTGTATTTATTGTATTTGAAGCCCGCAAAACGTTCAAATCACGTTCAAATCACGTTTACCGCTGATTTCGCCGATTACACATAATATAACAAATAACAGGTCGGTTAAATTAATTAATATTTTTAACTCATCGCAGTGGGCCCTTGTCCAGTGGTACAAGTGACTCTTAATTCGAATGCTTGAAATATATAATATCTTAGTTTTCTGCAAATGAAAGGATCTACATTATTAAATAGAAATATAATTTTGTTGTGATCAGTTAATACATCATAGTTGGAATAATTAAGTTTGATGTCATGCATCACTGTTTGTCTAATATCTTTGTATCGATTGCAGTACAATAGAAAATGTGTTTCGTTTTCAATTTCGTTAGATTGACAATACTGACATATTCTAAGGTGTTCAGGAATTTTTGGTGTGCAGTGTCTTCCAGATTCAGTTCTTAGATTGTGATTTCCAGATCTAAGTTTAGCTACAGCTTTTCTGTGTTTCGGATTTGTAATATGTTCTAAATATTCAGACTTGCTTACGTCAGTTTTAAAGATGGTGTAGAAATTTAACTTCGCCCTATTAGATCGTATTATTTCCATTTGATGTGTTTTCAAATCAATTGCAATTTGTTGCTTTATTTTCTGTACATTATTCTTGATTATTTGTAAATCAGTATAATGATTAAGGGGTTTAATATTATTTTGAGGGCTGATGTTATATTTCTTGAGAAGTTCATTGATTGTAAATATGAAGGATGGTTTTTCATCAGTTGCCAATTGGTGTGAAATGCGTGGGCATTGTTTCGCAACTCTATTTTCTGGGAGTGTTTCAAGATGTAACCAAAATTTTATCATTCTTGAAAATATGTTTAGCTGTAAAGAAAGTCGTCCTGTTTCGTTGCGGGACACGACGTTAGGAGCCCTTTTGTTGAGGCCAAAGTAATTTTTGTAAAATTGAGTATGTAGTCTTTCAATTGGGTCTTTTTCCCATTTATTAGGATTGATACTGTCATATGCCCCCCAAACTTCTGAACTATATAGAAGCATGGGAAGAAATAAGGTCTCGAAAAGCTTATTACATGTATTGATAGGAAGTTTACTGGCGGTGTTGGGCAATTTTTCTGATCATGAATTTTGTTTTTGTCGTCTTGATGTTGTGCAAGAACTTTTTTTCAGGATTGTTCCATATTAAATTGCTTTACCTTTGGCTCGCGTGCATTACTTTTTATTTCTTTACTTTTTCTGTGCAGGAATTTTGTTTTTAGTAATTGCCCAACCTCACCCCCCCCCCCCCCCCCCCCCGCCACTACCATCACCTTAACAATAAAATGGTCCGTCCCCAAGGAGTGCTTAAAACAGGCTGTGTAATGTAAATGTAAATGTGGACTGGACTCTGCATATTGATAGATTCTAGATATATATTGCGAACTCTAAAATGAAACCGGGTGGAAACTAGGACCAAACGAGCCAGTTTCGAAGCCCATCGGGCTCCTTGTTAACTGGCTCGTCGCTTCGACGAGTCAGTTCTTAAAATACCCTCTTTTTTTGTGGAATGTAAAGCGGACTGTGGAATGTAAATGTGGACTGGACTGTGCATATTAATAGACTCTAGATTGTATGTTGTGGATTGCTAATATAAAACTCTAAAATGAAAACCGGGTGGAAACTGGGACCAAACGAGCCAGTTTCGAAGCCCATCGGGCTCCTTGTTCCCGTTACATTTGAAAAGACTACTTTTAAAAGCAATGAAATCAGCAAACGACCGGGCTATTTTTTTCAATTTTAGCGAATCTCAATAACAGAATTATGCGACCGTGCACAAAAACTTTTACTCGGTCTAGAATTACTAGTATGACTAATTTTCGAATAAAATACACCAGTTGTATCGAAAATTGCTCTAGAAACTGATTTGGGTGTTAGGCGACGCGTGTGAAGTTAGATATTTTGTTTACATATAAATATCAGATGTCATTACGATTGAATTTTAGCATGTTTTATAAATATTTCTCCAAAACGAACCAGAACACAGAGAAAACAACATAAATTCTCACCAAAAAATTGTAATTTCTTTTACGGTAAAGTCCCTCGTCTGTATGAAAATTCTTTAAAACTCTGCTTGTTCGGTTTTGATCGCCCCGCACTGATAAAAGCATATGAATTTCTTCGAAGCAAGATTTAGTTGCTGAAAGCTCTCCTTTTTCTCCACTATAGCGGCTTCGGGTATTCTTTAAAGCTTTCTCTTTCCATTTTGAATATTTTAAATGTGAGTTATTAATCCGATGACACGAAACTACGGTTTTAAAAACCAAGCACATGCCGAGCGCGGCAGCCATTTTTGTAGAATCTGTTGGTGACCCGAGGACCCGGTCACTAAATTATGCGTGCATAAATGTGCATGCAAAATCGTGACAAAAAAAACAAGAGGCTCCAAGCAGCCCATACTCATGCGCATGCGTAAGAAAGTTTTATGATATATTTTAAACATGATAAGAAGATGTCCGACATGGAGAAGAGTTACTCCTTTCATTCAGTCATCGTTCCTGCAAACCACATTGTTTACTATTGAATGTTTTGTAAATGAAAGCTGTACCACAATGAAGCCACTGATTCTTCTGAGTGTTATATATACCAAACGTGAACATTACTAATGTAGTAGGGTTGTTGGAGACGCTGTCGTGACGTTTCAGTAACGCTGTTTTACCGGAAGTAAGAATAGCCGGAAGTCACTAAACAGGAAGTGTAAATTGCAAAGCTATGAACCGGAAGTGCACAATTTAAAATATGTGTGCATAAATTTGCATGCAAAATCGTGACACAAAAAATAACAAGAACAAGAGGCTCCTAGCAACCTTTACTCATGCGCATGCGTAAGTTAGTTTTATGATATATTTTAAACATGATAAGAAGATGTCCGACATGGCGAAGAGTACTCCTTTCATTCAGTCATCGTTCCTGCAAACCACGTTGTTTACTATTGATTGTTTTGGAAATGAACGCTGTACCACAATGAAGGGAATGATTCTTCTATGTCTTATATATACCAAACATGAACATTGCTAATGTAAGTAGGGTTGTAGGAGACGCTGTCGTGACACTTGAGTAACGCTTTTTTACTGGAAGTGAAAGTAGCCGGAAGTCACTAAACAGGAAGTGTAGTGGCAAAGCTATAAACCGGAAGTGTACAATTTAAAATATGCGTGCATAAATTTGCATGCAAAATCGTGACAAAAAATAAAAATAACAAGAGGCTACCGGGTAGCCCAAACTCATGCGCTTGCGTAAGAAAGTTTTATGGTTTATTTTAAACGGGTCACGCACCCCTCCCCCCTCAACGAACTTTGCATGACACATATTGCACCATCACACGACATGATGATTGAAGCTACCAATTTTTTTGTACTCGCTTTGAATATTTAATTTATTGATTCCTGATCAAACCCACACCAGTGTAATACTTTCCAAACTGTGAATTATTTCTATTACGTTGGGTTATTCCAGAAAGAATCCACCTCCCCCCGCCCAACCGACTGATGGCAAGATTGTTTGATCCCTCCCCCTCCGCCCATATTTCCTGGCCTGCTAGATTCCCCCACCCCTCCCGCCTGTATTTCCAAGCCCTAGGGAGCCCTCCTCCTTCCCGGATTTCCAATTAATTTTTGGAAGCCCTAAATTTATCTGAGGTAATGAAAAAAAAAAACATGTAATCGGATTCAGTAGATTCTGCTTTTATAATGTCCAAACTGTGAAAATGTTAATAAAAATAAATATTGCGTGACGCATCATGCCCCCCCCCCCCCCCCTTTGATTGCATATATAGAAATTTCGTGTGAAATGTAATTCGATCGCGCGCTATCCAAAATATTTGTTCTAAAGGTCAAAACGTTTTAATGAAACTCATATTTTCCTTGAATGAAAACGTCTTTCCCTTGAATAAAAGAGTTAGGCCCGGTTCAAACGTCGAACTTCACATGTGCCGAACCTAATGCAAATGAGCAAAATCTATTGTTCTTGCTAATTTGCATTAGGTTCGGCACATGTGAAGTTCGACGTTTGAACTGGGCCTTAAAGGCCCGGTTCAGACGCCGAACTTTTCATGAGCCGAACTTAATTAGAATTTGGACCGACCCAAATTAACAAATGTACGCCTGTTGATTCAGACGCCGAACTTAATTAGCCGAACTTAATTCAGTTTGAAGAGAAACAAATCAAAAGGTGAGCGATTTTCAGGCAAAGATGTCAGAACACGCACCAGTCGTTATAATAATTTATGCATTAGGTTCGGCTCATGAAAAGTTCGGCGTCTGAATCAAAACCGTTCCAAAGCCGAAATTCCCGGCTGAGCCAGGCGAAAAGAACGGCTCAGCCGTTCCAAATTCAAATAGCCTGTTCCAGGCGTTCAGATAGTGGGGAAAGCGCGAATAGTTGGGGAGGTGCGAAGAAAAGCGAGCGAAAAAATGCAAGAGGCGAGCCTCCCCGCAATTTTTTCGCTCGCTTTTCTTCGTGCCTTCCCCAACTATTCGCGCTTTCCCCACTATCTGAACGCCTGGAACAGGCTAAAATTCAAATAGCCGTTCTTAATTGATTCAGACGCCGAACTTTTCATGTACTTAATTCAAGGTATTAGGTTCGGCTCATGAAAAGTTCGGCGTCTGAACCGGGCCTAAACGCATATCAGAATTCAGTGATTTTCTGCTTCCGGAAGGCTTGGCGATTTATTTATCCTAATTGCAGCACAGAGCGCTAGGGTCTATGAATTATATTATAAACATCACAAAATAATATTTAAATTCAGCAACCTGCTTTATTATATCTAGTGTTTTCTAAAATTTTCGACTTTTCCTGTGTATATAGAATGCCATTCTTATCCGTAAAGATGATTCCCATAATGTTTTCGTGAATCAAAAAATCTTGAAAGCAAACTTTATTTTAGAAAGCGTGATTATTGGCTTCACGAATAAAACATTCGAACAAGTTTAATCGCAATTTGCCTTTACACAGGAAAATGGACAACGAATTCTCTCAGTTGAACGTTTTTATTTTCAAATATCTATTACTTTAGTCTCAAGAGCAAAATGCGTTAAATTATCGCATCGAGGAAGCCGTGTCAGCAACGCAAGCAAATTTTAGCACATGTCGAAGAACAAACAGTCTATGAAATGTTTCTTACAAAGTAAATGGACATTCAAAAATGTAATTTTCTTTACCGTAGTTTTCCAGGAATGCTTGAAAATTCTTAGTAAAGTGTACCGCTTCGCGCTTCGAGATGTCCAGCTCTCTAACCGCCACTTCAAAGGCATACAAATCGTCTTAAGGACTTTTTCTTTCCATTTCGAAGTCTTAAAAGGCGTGTTTACATTCTGGTAATGGAAAATGAACGTCTGCAAAATTGAAGTGTTGAGTACAGAAGCGGTCATATTTGTTTGAAATCTGATGAGTCTTCTCCGAGTGACAAACCGGTTCTCTCTAGTCCACCCTAAAATCCAGACATGTGCTCAGTAGACGGATTCTGATTGGTTTAAACTACCTGAAGCCTTTTATAACAATAGGGGACGAAAATAACTTTCTAGGGGAGGCAGGCGCGAGTTCGCTTACACTAAAAAATCGTGACACAAAAAATAAAAATAACAAGAGGCTGCAAGCAGCCTATACTCATGCGCATGCGTACGAAAGTTTTATGATATATTTTAAACATGATAAGAAGATGTCCGATATGAAGAAGAGTTACTCCTTTCATTCAGTCATCGTTCCTGCAAACTGCGTTCTTTACTATTGAATGTTTTGTAAATAAAGGCTGTACCACAATGAAGCCAGTGATTGTTCTACGTCTTATATTTAGCTAACGTGAACATTAGTAATGTAAGTAGGGTTGTAGGAAATGCTGCCGTGACACTTCAGTAGCGCTGTTTTACCGGCAGTGGGAGTAGCCGGAAGTCACTAAACAGGAAGTCTATGAACCGGAAGTGCCAATTTAAAATATGCGTGCATAAATTTGCATGCAAAATCGTGACACAAAAAAAAATAATAATAATAAAACAAAGAAAAACAGAGCCCATTTTATAACTCATGCCGCTACGCGCATGAGTAACAAGAAAAACCGAGCCAATTTTTTAACCTCATGCCGCTTTGCGCATGAGTTAATAAAAATGACAAGAAAAACGGAGCCGAAACCTTACCTCATGCCGCTACGCGCCTGAGTAAAAACGGAACCGAAACCTTACCTCATGCCGCTTCGTGCACGAGTAAAAATAATAATAACAAGAAGCTGTACACAGCTTGAACTCGTGGCGCCTTTAACTCATTGCAGCATTGATTCCCAAGTGATTTGAGTGCTTTTACAGAGAAACATAAGCTTAAAATTATGTCTAATCAAAGGCTCCTAAGAGCCAACCCGAGAAGAAGAAATGCCAACGCGTAACGCAATATTGCCGTAAGCTTTAATACGTTTTCACACTGACACAGTTCGATATATATATTTTTTTAAATTAAACGTAAGGATTTTTGACGAACGAAAAAAAAGTACATCACTTTCATAATGTCCAGTTCGAAAAAAGAAAAAAAAAAGGAAAAAAAAAAGAGGACTTTATGGAGATTCGAACTAAGCCACAAACTCAACCACTGCGCTGTCCAAGAGCACATACTACTTACGAACTAAATTTTATTATTTTAAGCTAGATACGCATCAGAACGCGTGTTTAGGTCGCAAAATCCTTTTAAATCGATTTTAATGTTGCACTAAAAACTCCAAATGCGAAACATCTGTAAGTTTATTGTTGTTATCGTTTACATCAAATTAATTATTGTTATCGTTGGATTCACGTTGAATTCCTGTTACGAAACGTGTTCGTAACAAAGCATTTGCTCACTAAGTTTACAGCTGATGGAATGAGCGAGTGAGTGAGAGAGTGAATTTTATTTAAACACCCTTGCCGATAACCTGTTCATCATGCTTTCACGTATAAACGGGTTTAAAAGTAAGACTACACTGCATTCACTAGATTCAGTAGCTGACACTTAAGCTCGACCCGGAGCTCGATCGCTTAGCAAATGGCAAGTTTAATATATAAAACACAGAACTTGCCAGAGCAAAAATCCCACAGGAATAAGCAGCGAACACAACATCAAACGGTCCTATCCATCCATGAACGCCTTGAATTGTCTTGAAAGTGTGCAGTTGTACGCAGTAGTTCTTTATCTTGCTTCTCGAGTACACAAACGGAGAGATTTTACGGTATGTATTTCATGGCCGAAAGCCATATAGTCGTCTATATAAACTTAAATATGCGTGCATAAATTTGCATGCGCTAATGTGACACGAAAAAAAACAAGAAAAGTCAACGCCGGATTTACAACTCGTGTGCTTCGCCACGAGTAATAAAAATAACAAGAGGCCCCAAGCAGCCTATACTCATGCGCATGCGTAAGAAAGTTTTATGATATATTTTAAACAAGATAACAAGATGTCCGACACGGAGAAGAGTTACTCCTTTCATTCAGTCATCGTTCCTGCAAACCACGTTGTTTACTTTTGAATGTTTTGTAAATGAAGGCTGTACCACAATGAAGCCAGTGATTCGTCTAAAGGCCTATTTAAGGCCTATTTACACGCTGCGATTTGTCGGGCCGATTTGTCGGCCACGACAAATCGTGCGCGCGCTTTTTGTACAGTGCAAGCATCGTACATGAACTTTTTTTTATTTCAAAACTTTTCTGCTAAGAACTTCTTGAAAAAACAAATGATATCCAATAGGTTATTTAGGTTGTTGTTAGTTTAAATACTGCAAATATAATTTGTTTTGCGTGATTTCTTGTCCAGATTGCGTTTTCGTTCTTAAAATCGGGCCCGACACGCGAAAATCTGTGAAGCGATCACAGATTTTTTCCGAATCGGCCGACATGTCGGACTGAAATCGCGCGCGCATCGGGTCGCCATTTACACCCGCCGATTTGCTTCACGATTTCTCGGGGCCGACAAATCAGCACGACAAATCGCAGCGTGTTAATAGGCCTTTACACGCTGCGATTTGTCGTGCCGATTTGTCGGCCCCGAGAAATCGTGAAGCAAATCGGCGCGTGTAAATGGCGACCCGATCCGTCAGTGGAAATCCTGTACCAACACTGATATCATGGACAAAAAGTGGATTATTTATAATTCCAAGTGATGAACTTAAAATCAGTTTGTCATCGGATCAAAAGTATCTGATTATAACAAACGTGAAAAGAACAGACAGTGGAGAATACCGATGTGTGGCGAACAATAGTGAAGGAAACAACACCTCCAATGCTGGTACACTTGATGTCCTTTGTAGGTGTAGAATACCAGGTTTTTTCGGGCTGTTTCCTTTCATGCGAAAGCTACAGCTAGAACGATCTGGGGCACTCTATTCAGGGAGAAAGCGTCATTATTACTCTTATTACCGAGTACCACGGGTTTACGCGCGTGCTTTTATAAGAGGCGTGCAATGTGAGGGACGTCGAGGGTACGTCGTTATAGATACATCTCACTGACAATGCCAATCACTATTATATGGGAATTCCCCCCGGGTTTCTGTCAATCCAGAGTGACCTGACGTGACACCTTCAAGAGGTAAATATTTACTCACGTAATGAATACTACCAGAACAGACAGACGTCGTTTCGCGGCGCCTGGCTCATCATGTTTCAATTGAATCATCAAGCGTTGCATTTGTAACGTTTTATCTGTTTTATACGTGAAAAACGAGAGAATGAAGCTGCCCCGTTAAAGCCGAAGAAAACATGTAGAAAGTACACCATATACGTTGTCAGTTATGTCGGCGTTGCTGCATGGCGTCTTTCTCTTTGCTACATGTAAGCTTATATTCTGCACATCTTTTAAAGGTAAGCTAGTACGTTGCTTTTGATAAATATCAGTTAGTAGGCCTATTATTTGCGCTGTATTGTCGGTGTTTGTTAAAATAACTACTTATGTAACACTAAATACACTAAATGCTTTTTGATGTTCTTGTTCATCGAGAATTCCATAGTTGTTTTCCGAGGATCATAACAACACCTTGGATTTATTCACTCATTTAATACGGCAACTATCGTGAAGCTTATATTTATTCTCGGTTATTCTGCATCTTTGTGTGTTTTTAAAGATTGTATCCTTGCCGCGAAATGTTATGAACTGTGTTTTAGAACATCGGAACAATTATTATTCAACCAAGTGAGCCACGAGTAATTGATACGCAATGTCTAGGAGGCATTGAAAAAGTCTTGACCTAACACTAAGTTCTCTTAACAAAACTTTAAAAAAAGCTGTCTTTATTAAACCCAGTGCATTATTTAGTGCTTTAAGTGCTTTTACGGAGAAACATAAAATTATGTCTGAAAAGTAAGACTAGATTCAGAAGTAGTGAAATCGGGCTTTAAGCGTCTTGTAAGTGCCCCTAAAGCGGGCCCTAAAGCAAGAGAATTCATGTATTATTTGTTTTTTAATACAGTCGTTTTTCCGGTCAAACAAGGTGATCCGTCACGCATGTTACTACGTCATTTGAAACCTTTAATCAGTCGTTCGCAATGAATGAGTTACCAGTAATCGGATACTGTGTTATGTGCAAAGGGTTCTGGGATCGCTAGGGGGCAAACATTGCAAGTCGCCAGAAGGAAATGTGCGGTGTAAAGTTGTTTTTTCATCAAAAACGTCGATTTTGGAAAGAGAATAACGCTTTTTCGCCGTTATTTTATCAGAAATGGAGTTTAGCAAAGTTGATGCGTGGAAAATGTAAGTTTTTGCTTGAACAATGTGATAAAATCTATCGATAAACTCTCGCTTGCGTAAGGTTGAATGTGAAATTTACATCAAGTTATGGTCTCAAAATATTAAAGATTTAGGTGTGAATTTGAGGGAAATGACTCAATAATGCCTTTTCATGATCAGTGTTCATTACTTGTGTTGAGATTGTTTTCTGTTTAGTTACGTGTGTTAATAACAAATTATGGCTTCTGGAATTTTACCTCCGCAAAGGAGAGAAATCGTTGTCCGAGGAGATGGAAATTGTTTCTACCGATCGAGCTATTGCTCGGTGGAGGGATGAAATCAACGATAGAGAACACGAGGAAATCCGAAGGTTGTGTAGTAGTTTTATTGAGAAACACCCACAAATTTTAAAAGCGCTACTCTTCTCTTCGATGTGCGACAATCACAATGAAAGTCTCTATAACGTCATTATAACCTTGAATTTATCACGATTGATAGCTCTAGCCCATGACAATACATTTTGCTTGTTCTTAAGCGAGTAAGAATATATTCCAACGTGACTGAAGAAGAATGATTTGCTTTTCTGAATACCTTCGATCGTTGTCACAACCCCACACAGCACAATGCATGACCGCCGCTGGGCGTATTTCTAATAATTATGTTCTTCGTAGTACATGTAGTATCGAGCTTACTAATTGCAAGAAAACAACTTCTCGACACAAGTTATTACAACTGAAAAGTCTTTATTGAGTCATTTCCCTCAAATTCACACCTAAATCTGTACTATCGAGACCATTCATGGTCTCGAACTAGTACTCGATGTAGATTTCACAATCAACCTTACGCAAGCAAGAGTTTATCGATAGATTTATCACATTATTCAAACAAAAACTTACACTTTCCACGTATCAACTTTTCTCAACTCCATTTCTGACAAAATAACAGCGAAAAAGCGTTATTCTCTTCCCAAAATCGAAGTTTTTGACGAAAAAACAACTTTACACCGTACATTTCCTTCTAGCGACTTGCAATGTTTGCCCCCTAGCGATCCCACAACCCTCTGCACATAACACAGTATCCGATTACTGGTAACTCATTCATTGCATGCAAGGTCCATTGATCTGTTCCTCGAATCGAAAGAAAACAAAATCGATATCGATCGGAACTCTAGCCAAATCCGGCAATAATGTAAGTTCCTTTAACTTGATATGTTTTGTTTCATCATTTTCCTTTTTCTTATGTTGTAAATTGATTTTTAGTTTCACGATATTGATAATGTTTTTATTTCCTGTAACTTACAAGAGTATATAGCTAGGGGCTAACTAGCCTGCATGACAGGCACTTTATGAGCCATGCGGGGCGAGCGAAGCATTTCGCGCGAAGCGCGACACGAGCGCCGCTTAGCGCATAAAGCGCCTGTCATGCAGGCTAGGGGCTAACATGCATTTTTCGCATTTTTGTTAGCAGAATTTTTCGCATTTTTGTTAGATACTATCAATAGGACATTTGCACGATGGCGTCATTTGACTACAACTACCAGAATTCATTTCGTTTTTCCTTTCTTATTTAAATTTTGTAATCCCAGTGCGGTTTAAATAACAATAGCCCTGATTTGCACTACAAAACAAAAAACTGAAGGATTCTGGTAGTTGTAGTCATATGACGTCATCGTGCAAATGGCCTATAGAACACAAGAGTCGAGTAGCATATTCGGTTGAGTGAGCGCACGTTTGTGGCCTGACAAAGCCATACATTTTAGTTAACTGAGATTTTAGAGAACGTGAGAAGAGAGAGCAATTTATTACTCATGCGCGAAGCGGCATGAGGTAAGGTTTCGGCTCCGTTTTTCTTGTTATTATTTTTATTATTATTTATTTTTATTTTTTGTGTCACGATTTTGCATGCAAATTTATGCACGCATAATTAAAATCGTGCACTTCCGGTTCATGTCTTCGCCATTTACACTTCCTGTTTAGTGACTTCCGGCTACTGTCACTACCGCTAAAAGAGCGTTACTTACGTGTCACGACAGCATCTCCTAAAAACCCTACTATAAGACTTAGAGGAATCACTGGCTTCATTGTGGTACAGCCTTCATTTCCAAAACATTCAATAGTAAACAACGTGGTTTGCAGGAACGATGACTGAATGAAAGGAGCAACTTATCTCCATATCGGACATCTTACAGATCTTCTTATCATGTTTAAAATATATGATAAAATTTTCTTACGCATGCGCATGAGTAAAGGCTGCTTGGAGCCTCTTGTTTGGCCGTATTTTATCAAACATTCAAGCTCTCGCTATTTCGATATTTTCAATACAGTGGTTTCTTGACGTTCATCTGAAGAAATAGGCGTGTTAAATTTTATATAATATCTGGTACGCTGTTTTGAAAAAATGCCCCAGCATATATTTCGTTTTTAACCCGTGAATATACGCGCATGCGTAATGAACGGGTTATCGGTAACGGCGACAGATATGCAAATGAGTGACTCGCTCACTCCTTCCATCAGCTGTAAACTTAGTGACGTAATGCTTTGTTACAAATGCGTTTTGTAACAAGAACAGCGCGAATCCAGCGATAACAATAACTGAATTGGTGTAAACGAATATAAAAAACAATAAGCTTAAAGATGTTTCGCATTTGGAGTCTTTAATGCAACGTTAAAATCGATCTAAAAGGAATTTTCAACTAAGACATGCGTTTTGATGGTTATCTATCTTCAAGTAACAAAATTTATCATATCTCCAGTCAGTGGGCACGGTGGTCGAGTGGTGTAAAGTGCGGACTTACAACCGAAAGGCCCAGGTTCGAATCTCGCTTGGGCTGTTCTGTGTTTTTTTCTTCTGTTTTTTTCTTTCTTCTTCGGACCGAACATTATGAAAGTGATGTACTGTATTTTTTTTTTTTTGCGTTTGTCAAAAATCCTTAAGTTTAATTTTAAACAAAATGTTGAACCGTGACAGAGTGAAAACATAAAGCTTACCGCAATATTGCGTTACGCTAGCATTTCAAATTCACGGGTTGGCTCTAAGGAGCCTTTGATTTCAGTTAGATAACACTCCTACTGTTTAATGTCTCTCCTGCATAGCAATGATTTTTAAGGCGTACGATTGTGAATTCTCATGTTTTTTGGGAACATGTTGTAGCATGTAGGTCATTGTATCGAGCGTCAAAAAGTGTAACGTAATGTAATCTTATAGTAACCTAAACCTTTGGTCAGATATTTGGCACGCTGGAAGCACGCTTGGCTAATATCCTTTACGACGTGTTTTAATGTTTCTCCAGCCTGTTGTAAAAATGAACTGGTTGCTTTAGGACATTTGGTATTATTTATAGCACTACGTTCTAAAGAAAAGGAAAGAAAGTTTGAGGTGAGCAATAACATTATTGCTGACTGAGAATGGTTGTATGCTGTACGTTTACAATGAAGTTTTGTTTACAATACAATTCTGCGCAGAAATAACGAATTTATTAATTTCCATGTTATATCGCCAAATGCCACCAAATATGCAACTAAACTGGATAAAAAGATTCTAAGGAGAAAAACAGAAGCAGTAGTTTGGAGAAAAAGTGCGGTATTAGAAGAATGGAAGAGTTGATTACGGTTTGGCAATTTTGATTTCGTGACAGGCGGTCAAGAAATATTCAAAGTTTCGATTCTGGTGGAATTTTGAGTTTTTTTAGTCGTTATTTTGTCTTTTTAATTCATATTTTTCTGCGTTCGTCACTTTAATTTGGCGGCTATTTTTTCTTTTTATTTTCAGATGATAAAGCAAGCTAAAGCAAGCTCCTGGCCATAATCATGAAAACACGATATTTCTGTCGGGACAGCGGTGTCTCTTTAATAAAAATGTCAACGGTTAATTTACCCCATTTGCAAGTTATATAAAAGACTGACTAAACAGCAATATGTTTTACGAAGTAGCGCATTCAATTTCCTAGTAGGTTGACAAACGAATATAGAATTTTTCAATAAGCGTGCTTGTAAAAGTGATGAAAAACAATTTCACGAACGCTGTTTGTAAGATGTGAATAAATGAATTATATTTTATCTGATTCCCCTCGTACAGTGTACGGCGCCAGGATTACATGCATTTTGCCGGTTGTCCTTTGATTTTTGTTCAATTTTTGTTAATTTTAAGGCTCAAACCTACGCTTGTCAAATAGGATATAATATCAACAACTTTATTTCAGTATTCCCATTTCTAAATACATGGTATTACCGAACCAACAACAATAAGTAAGGAAATTAAAATTACTTAAATTACAATAAAGAAATCTAGAATTAAAAGTAAATTAATTAATTAAATAAAATTAAATTTATGTATTAATTGTAAAACAATCACGAGTACTATTGACTATGTTTTGTTCTTGTTTTCATTGCTTGAGTGACAAAAGCAGCAGCTAGCCTGCTAATATATTGATCAGTATTATTAAAAAAAAATAAAACCTCGCGATAATCCAAATTTTTAAATAATCTTTTTTTGTTTAATAATTTTGTCAAAAAAGGCATTTCGTAGTTCATCATATAACATACAGTGGAATAAAAAGAACATTTCATCTTCAACTGAATTAAGTTTACAGTGTGTGCAAATTCTAACTAAAGGTGTTCAGGAGTTTTACTGATTGTAATTCGACCATTTTCTATTGGCGCGGGTTTAGGAAAGGCAACAGCAACACAATGTTTGTATGAGGCTCTTGATAATAAACCAGGTGAAAATCCAGACGAGTTGAAAGTACTGAAACTTGCTCCAGGCATAAGACAAGAGGACCGCATAACCATTACCAATTACATGCAAACAAATTGTCAAAAGAGAAATTGAACTCAAGAAACCACGCACTCTAACCTAAATGTCCAATTGCAACATCAAAAACAATATTCGGACATAATATGACAGCATTGCATGATGGGGAAAAACTTACAGGTGATAGCCCAGAGAGCACTTTGATCTCACTTTTCACAGCTATACCGTATATGAGAATTAACTGTGTGTAAATTATAGTGCTAAGATCAACCAATAAATTTACACACAGAGTTAATTCTCTGATTCCTTGTTTGTATCGCCAGGTCTACGTGGCTCAACATTTGTATTCTTACATTGTCATTACCACGAATTGCCACCTTATTACCCACGATCTGCTCCCGTACGGCCTCGTGACTCAAGCGGTAGAGCGACGGAAGATCTAATCCGGAGGTCGTGGGTTCGAATCCCACCGTGGTCAAACATTTTTTTCTTTCCCTCGTGTGGTCCCTCGTTTCTTTACTAGGCCTAACGCTCAGTACAGGGAAATTTATGGGTTGACCTTACCACTATAATTTACTCCAAAACTCAGCCAGCATATCCAGAGTCTTATTAGCTACAGAGATCGCGGAAAGGAAACGTCCGAGATTATTGGTGATCGATCCCAAGGAGTATAACGAACTTGTTTGTAAATAATTGCTCGCGTTTGATCACAAACGACTGCCAAAAAACGAAATATTTTAGCCCTGAAGGTTGGCAATTTGGCCATTCCCTGGGGTCAAATGAAATCCCGCCGTTGATATTTAACCACAGATCCAGTTTCTATAAAATGGGCTACGTTTCTTTGTGTTTTTGTCACATTTGTGCATGTAAATTTATGCACGCCAATTTTAGTGTTTTAGTGTATGCGAACTCGCCCCTGCCTCCCGTAGAAAGTTATTTTTGTCCCTTAATGTTCAGTAAGGCTAAACCACGCACATGTCTGGATTTTAGGGAGGGGGGACTAGAGAGAACCGGTTTGTCACTCGGAGAGGACTATCAGATTTCAAACAAATATGGCCTCTTCTGTAATCTACACTTCAATTATTCAGACGTTCACTTTTCATTACCATAATGTAAATGCGCCTTTTAAGACACCGTAATGGAAAGAAAAAGTGTTAAAGACGATTTGTATGCCTTTGAGGTGGCGGTTAGAGAGATGAAAGCGATGGGGTCTTCCTGTGAGGATCAGCATCCATTTATCACAAAGCGGGACATGTCTTACTCCAAGCGCGAAGCTGCAGACTTTGCTAAAAATTTTCAAGCATACCTAGTAAACTACGGTAAAGAAAATAACATTTTTGAATGTCCATTTACTTTGTAAGAAACATTTCATAGACTGTTTCTTTGTGTTTTCAGTGGATTTTGAGAAATATTTACAAAACTCGGCCACATGAGAAATTCTTTGACATGTGCTAAACAAATTTGCTTGCGTTGCGACAGTTTCCTCGATGCAACAATCTAACGGGTTTTGTTCTGAGACTAAACTAATAGATATTTGAATAAAACTTTCAACTGAGAGAATTCGTTGTCCTCTTTCCTGTATAAAGGTAGATTGCAATCAAACTTGTTGGAATGTTTTCTTCGTGAAGCCAATAATCACGGTAAAGGCACGCTAGTAAATATAATGTTAAAAGTTAAATAGCGCTTTCTGAAATAAAGTTTGCTTTCAAGATTTTTTGATTCGCGAAAACATTGTAAGAATCACTGAATTCTGATAAGCGTTTAACTCTTTTATTCAAGGGAAAGACGTTTTCATTTAAGGAAATATGAGTTTCATTAAAAAGTATTAAATATATTTGGATTCATGATCATGGGCGGCACGGTGGTCTAGTGGTTAGCGCATCGGACTTTCAACCTGAAGGTCGGTGGTTCGAGCCTGGTCTCTGCCGTCGTGTTGTTTCCTTAGACAAGAAACTTTACTCCACACTGTCTCTCTCCACCCAGGTGTATAAATGGGTACCGGCGACAAAATGCTGGGGGTAACCCTGCGATGGACTAGCATCCCATCCAGGGGGGAGTAGCAATATTCCTAGTTGCTTCATGCTACGGAAACCGGGTTAAGCTCCGGCCGTGTGGGCCATCGTGGCCCGAGTGCGACTTTACCTATGATCATGAGAAAACAGCGCGCGATCGAATTACATTTCACACAGAATTTGCATGAAACGAAGTGTATTTGCGACAACACCTTGAAGAAACTGTGAAGCAAAAAACACATGGCAAAATCAAAGCAGTTATTTTTGGAACAAGCTTTATAGAAAAATTTCATTTGATTTGGTCTTGAAATCACGGTTTTTTTTTTTTTTTTTCATGTAGACTGCTAGCAGTCCCTCTCTGGATAGTCGAGCGAGCGAGCAAATCACGCGAATCAACCGAGCGGCGAGCGAGCGAAAGTAATGCGAACCGAGGGGGCTCTAGGGAAGAGCCTCTCCTCCAGTTTCCCCTCCGCTTCTTCACTCGCTCCAGTCTCGCCGAGCTTGTTTTTGCGATCCGCTCGCCCGCTCAATTAGCTGAAAAGGGACTGCTAGCAGTCTATTTTTCATGATGCATCACGCAATATTTATTTTTAAAATGTTTCACCAATTTATACCACTCATCACCACAGTTTTGACATTATAAAAGCAGAATCTCCTGAATCCGATTACATGTGTTTTTTTTATTACTTGTGGGCTTCAAAAAAAAAATGTTGCAAATCAGGGCAGGAGGAGGGGTCTCTGGGCTTGGAAATCCAGGGGGAGAGGGGTCTAGCGGGCCATGAAATCCAGGCGGAGGAGGAGGAGGAGTCAAATAATCTTGCCATCTATTGATGGGGGGTTGGGGGATTCCTTCTGGAATAACCCAATGTAACAGAAATAACCCACGGTTTGGAAAGTATTAGACTAGTGTGGGTGTGATCGGGAATCAATAAATTAAATATTCAAAGCGAGTATAGAAAAACTGGTAGCTTCAATCAACATGTCTCGAGTGATGGTGCAATGTGTGTCCCGTAATATTCTTTGAGGGAGGAAGGTTGCGTGACCTGTTTAAAATAAACCATAAAACTTTCTTACGCAAGTACATGAATGTAGGCTACTGGTAGCCTCTTGTTTGATTATAGACTGTGCCACCGTTTTCCCCTTTTTAGATAAACCCGAGTTCACCAGACAACCAAAAAATAAGACAAAAGTAGAAGGAGAAACTGTGACTTTCTCTTGCAATGCAAGTGGCAATCCTGTACCAACGACATTTTCATGGACCGTAAATGGTTCTGCTGTAACTGTGGCCGGAAGAATCAGTTTATCAGCAGATCAAAAGCAGTTGACTATAACCAATCTGAAAAGACTGGACAGCGGACAATACAGATGTGTGGCTACCAACACTATTGGGAATGTTACTTCCAGTGCTGCCACGCTAGATGTCCATTGTAAGAATACTTTTATCTTGTGTTTATGTTTATGTCAAACCAAGGACGTGATAGTTTGTTTAGCATCCTGGTAACAGACACATAGAAAATAAAGAAATTTGCACTGTTAGGAAAAGTGCAAAAACTTTTTAGGGTCCTCAATGCAAGGATAAGCGCTCCAAAACTCAGCCAGCACATCCAGAGTCTTATTAGCTATAGTGATCGGAAGCAAACGTCCGAGAATATTGGTGATGTATCCCAAGTAACATATAGAATTGGTTTTAGAGAATTGGTCGCATTTGATCACAAACGACTAGCAAAAAGACAAGAGTTAAGCTCTAAAGGTTGGCAATTTTGCGATTGTCTTCGGTCAAATGGAATCTCGCCAACGATGCTTCACCACAGATCCTGTTTCTGTCTATGATAATGAGTAACTTGGCAATACACCGTGTTGGTTTCTCTTATTAGATAAGCCCGAATTCACCACACTACCGCAGAATGAGACTAAAGAAGAAGGAGAAAATGTGACTTTCTCTTGCGATGCAAGTGGTAATCCTGTACCAACGACATTTTCATGGACCGTAAATGGAACTAATGTAATTGTGGCTGGTAGAATCAGTTTATCAGCAGATCAAAAGCAGTTGACTGTAAGCAATCTGAACAGACTGGACAACGGACAATACAGATGTGTGGCTACCAACACTATTGGGAATGTTACTTCCAGTACTGCCATTCTAGACGTCCAATGTAAGCATACTTTGTTAAGAATACACTGTTAGAAAAAGTGCGAAAACGTTGAGGGGGCCTTAATGCAAGGATAAGCTCTCCAAAACCTGACAGCGCATCCAGAGTCTTATTAGCTATAGTGATCGAAAGCGAAAGTCCCAGATTATTGGTGATGTATCCCAAGGAATACAACGAATTGTCTTTTAAAGAATTGCTCGCATTTGATCACAAATAACTGCCAAAACAGACAAGATTTAAGCCCTAAAGGTTGGAAATTTTACGATTGTCTTCGGTCAAATGGAATCTCGCCAAAGATGCTTCTCCACAGATCCAGTTTTTTTTTCTAGAATATTGAATAACTTGACAATACACAGTGTTGTTTTCTCTTATTAGATAAGCCCGAGTTCACCACACAACCGCAGAATGAGACTAAAGAAGAAGGAGAAAACGCGACTTTCTCTTGCGATGCAAGTGGCAATCCTGTACCAACGACATTTTCATGGACCGTAAATGGATCTGCTGTAATTGTGGCTGGTAGAATCAGTTTATCAGCAGATCAAAAGCAGTTGACTGTAACCAACCTGAACAGACTGGACAGCGCACAATACAGATGTGTGGCTACCAACACTATTGGAAATGTTACTTCCAGTGCTGCCATGCTAGATATCCAATGTGAGAATACTTTTATCTTGTGTTTATGTCGAACCAAGGACGGAATAGTTTGCTTAGCAGCCAGGTAACAGACAAATAGAAAAGAAGAAATTTTTCCCGTTTGGTAAAGTGCAGAAACCTTATACGATCCTCAAAGTAAGGTTAAGCACTCCAAAACTCAGTCAGCATATCCACAGTCTTTTTAGCTATGGTGATCGGAAGCAAACGTCCCAGATTATTGGTGATGCATCCCAAGGAATATAAGGAATTGGTTTTCAAAGCATTGCTCGCATCAAATCACAAACGACCACCAAAAACCGGAAGATTTTAGCCCTAAAGGTTGGCAATTTGGCGATTGTCTTCGGCTAAATGTGATCCCGTCAATGATGCTGAACCACATGTACAGTTTCTGTTTAGAATATTGAATAACCTGACAATAGACCGTGCTGATTTCTCTTATTAGATAAGCCCGAGTTCACCACACAACCTCAGAATGAGACTAAAGAAGAAGGAGAAAACGTGACTTTATCGTGCGATGCAAGTGGCAATCCTGTACCAACGACATTTTCATGGACCGTAAATGGAACTAATGTTATCGTGGCTGGTAGAATCAGTTTATCAGCAGATCAAAAGCAGTTGACTGTAACCAATCTGAACAGACTGGACAGCGCACAATACAGATGTGTGGCTACCAATACTATTGGGAATGTTACTTCCAGTACTGCCACTCTAGATGTGCAATGTAAGCATACTTTTACCTTGTATTTATTTTTATGTCGAACCAATGACGGGGTCCTTGCTTTAGAAGTCTGGTAACAGAAATTCTTTAGATTAGCTGAAGAAACTACAATCTATATTTCAAAAGCTGCTTTTTTGTAGTCATTTCTCAGGTTAACGCTATTGCCCGAGATGATGATGAAGGTTTTATGCCGTTGTATGTTAACTTTTTGCTATCATCAGACTATTAAACATAACTGGCGATAGTGCGGAACCTTAACTAGTATTGTGGTAAGTTGTAGCTCTGCAAAAGTTCGCAGTCGACCACTTCAACGGTGTTCGTAATTTGAAAAAAAAATGGTACAAGCCATCAAAAACATATTTCTACTACCTTTTTTCTATCTTTATAGCTTGAAACTGTCAACAAACAGAAGGTAATGCTTTCAAACAAAGGAAGTTAAAGTTTCCGATCAACTTAATCCAGGATAAGCTAACTTAAAAGGACGCTGTCCCGCTGAAAGAACGGAATTTTTTTCACTTAATTTCCATGAACAGAAACAATTAACAAAAAAAATAGCTGTATTGCAAGATTTTCTTAAAAACGAAAATTCGGCCGCAATGTTGGTTTACCAAAGTGGAACACCAAAATAGCTGACCGAGTTTTCTAATTTTCTTAATATCCCAGTTTCCCAAGTCATTTCATTTGGCATACTCTGCATCATTTCATCTCTGGATAAATTTTAGAAATTTTCACAGGAGAGTTTACAGCGATAATTTAGCACTGAAAGTTTGGTGATTCATGCATGGCTGGACTGGCTCAGCTTAGTTTGTTCGAAAGGCCATTTACCGGCTGAAACTGGTGTTTTCGCGATTATGACCAGGCGCTTGCTTTAAGTTTGCTTTGTTATCTTAAAGTAGTTAATTTTAATTTAATGTTATATCGCATTCGGCGATATAACATAAGACCTCCTATTCGCATTCTTGCTTTAGAATAGTTTACAAACTGGGCCGTAATAAATACTTTTATTTGTTTCGCACATGGAGACGCTTGGCTGCCCTGCCAAAACTTTTAACATGTTATATCTTGGCTACTCAGTAGCTTTCATTTTAATTAGACACTCTTTTAGGATTTCATCCCCAGACTCAAAAGTTAGAACCACCTTATGCAGCATAATAATCAGTACCACAGGAAAGTACTGCTTAATAACTTTCATTTGAATGGTCACACTTTAGGATTTCATAGAAATCAAATATAATAGTCAACTATTATATTTGTCAGTTTATCATAGGACGCTTTTTTTTTTTACCTGTCAATGTAGTAACCTATCATGTTTCTTGGTTCCATATTTAAAAACTTTTAAAATTGTAACGATATTAACGTATATACTCATTTTTATTTTAGCCCCCGTCGAAGGTTTGTGTTTCAAACCGAAATGTCGGGAACAAAATATATATCTTTTATTTTACTTTATTTTTCTTGAGTCAATCTTTTCTCGGCCGTACGGATCAGTTTGCCGTGTTATTTTACATTTAATAAACAGTACCACAGGAAAGTACTGCTCAGTAGCTTTTATTTGAATGGCCACACGTTAGGATTTCATCCACAGACTCAAAAGGTAGAGCCACCTTGAACGGCATAACAAACAGCACCACAGGAAAGAAACTGCTCAATAGCTTTCATTTGAAAGGTCACACTTTAGGATTTCATCCACAGACTCAAAAGTTAGAACCACCATGTACGGCATAATAAACAGCACCACAGGATAGAACTGCTCATGTAAGCTTTCATCTTTTTAATTGACACATTTTCGAATTTTAACTACGGACTCAAAAGTTAGAATTGCCTTGTACAGCATGATAAACAATACCACAGGAAAGCACTGCCCACTAGCTTTCATTTGAATGGCCACACGTTACAATTTCATCTACAGACTCAAACATTGTCAACGGTTTGAACCCAAGAGTATCAGTTTATTCAATGTGCAATCTATTTGCAACGTTGATGACAGTCAGACCGAGTGTCGAAGTATTTTAATAGGTTGTGTTTTGGTGCAACAAGAAAGAGAAACTCTTTTCTGGTATCAATCTCCATGTGCTCTTAGTGATTATCTATTTTTAACTTTTGTGCGCTGGTTTTTGGTCAATAGATGTGATGTTTTCCAATACCCGTTTTCTTGAATGAAATCGTTTGTTAGAAAAGGTGATATTTTCTTATTACAGATCAGCCTGAGTTCAGCACATATCCACAAAATCTGACAAAGAAAGAAGGAGAGAACGTTACCTTAACTTGTGATGCAAGTGGAAATCCTGTCCCGACATTCTCATGGACAAAAGATGAATCCCCTGTCAATGCGACTGCAAGAATCAGCTTATCATTGGATAAAAAGCAGTTGACAATAACGAATTTGAAGAGGGCGGACAGTGGACAATACAAATGTGTCGCTACCAACGATGTTGAGACAGTTACCTCCAATGCTTCTACAATAGACGTCCAATGTAAGAATTCTTTTACGACCAGTTTATTCAATGTGCAATCTATTTGCAACGTTGATCACAGTCAGACCGAATGTCGAAGTATTTTAATAAAATTTTTTTATTTTATTTTATTTTATTGGCCATATTACAATAATACATTAATATAAAAAGAATAGAGATAACAATGGCGAGGAGGCCTAAAAGAAACTATGAAGCTTATGTTAATTAGGCCTCCTCAGCTTCAGTTTTGTAAGATGACATTAACAAAATAAGAACATGACGACGGATACTTTTTGACACATTTATATAAGATTACTAATATTTATTACAAATAAACGTCTTAATTGCTTTTTTAAAGGAGGCAGGGGAAGACGAGTTCACGATCTCATTAGATAAGGAGTTGTAAAATTTGGGTCCTTGGTAAAAAACGGAAAATTGTTTGATATTAGTCCGACAGAAAGGTAGACGAAAAGCGTGGGAATTCCTCGTATTATATGAATGAATTTGTCTCTGTAAGGTAAATCTACAATAAAATTTTAAAGGAAGAGTACGGTTTTGATAGGAATACATGAATAAGCCAAGTTGTAATAGGTGTATGTCATGAAATTTTAAAATGCCAAGGTTTTTAAAGATCGGATCAGTATGTGCATAGAATTGGGTTTTAGCTATTGTTCTCACCACTCGTTTCTGTAAAATTACAGGACGAGAAAGGTTAGTTCTATAAGTCGAAGCCCAAACTAAGTTGCAATAGAAAAAGTATGGATAAACTAGTGAAAAATATAAGGTTCGTAAAGATTTTGTCGACAGGTAGAAACTAGATTTACGAATTATTCCAACAGACTTTGAAACTTTGTTGGCCACGTGTGAGATTTCGGATTTCCAATTGTTGGTTGTGTTTTGGTGCAACAAGAAAGAGAAACTCTTTTCTGGTATCAATCTCCATGTGCTCTTAGTGATTACCCATTTTTTAACTTTTGTGCGCTGGTTTTTGGTCAATAGATGTGATGTTTTCCAATACCCGTTTTCTTGAATGAAATCTTTTGTTAGAAAAGGTGATATTTTCTTATTACAGATCAGCCTGAGTTCAGCACATATCCACAAAATCAGACAAAGAAAGAAGGAGAGAACGTTACCTTAACTTGTGATGCAAGTGGAACTCCTGTCCCGACATTCTCATGGACAAAAGATGAATTCCCTGTCAATGTGACTGCAAGAATCAGCTTATCATTGGATAAAAAGCAGTTGACAATAACGAATTTGAAGAGAGGGGACAGTGGACAATACAAATGTGTCGCTACCAACGATGTTGACACAGTTACCTCCAAAGCTTCTACAATAGACGTCCAATGTAAGAATACTTTCACGACCTGTTTATTCAATGTGCAATCTATTTGCAACGTTGATCACAGTCGGACCGAATGTCGAAGTATTTTAATAGGTTGTTTTTTGGTGCAACAAGAAAGAGAAACTCTTTTCTGGTATCAATCTCCATGTGCTCTTAGTGATTACCCATTTTTAACTTTTGTGCGCTGGTTTTTGGTCAATAGATGTGATGTTTTCCAATACCCGTTTTCTTGAATGAAATCGTTTGTTAGAAAAGGTGATATTTTCTTATTACAGATCAGCCTGAGTTCAGCACATATCCACAAAATCAGAGAAAGAAAGAAGGAGAGAACGTTACCTTAACTTGTGATGCAAGTGGAAATCCTGTCCCGACATTCTCATGGACAAAAGATGAATCCCCTGTCAATGTGACTGCAAGAATCAGCTTATCATTGGATAAAAAGCAGTTGACAATAACGAATTTGAAGAGAGGGGACAGTGGACAATACAAATGTGTCGCTACCAACGATGTTGACACAGTTACCTCCAATGCTTCTACAATAGACGTCCAATGTAAGAATACTTTTACGACCAGTTTATTCAATGTGCAATCTATTTATAATGTTGATCACAGTCAGACCGAGTGTCGAGGTATTTTAATAGGTTGTGTTTTGGTGCAACAAGAAAGAGAAACTCTTTTCTGGTATCAATCTCCATGTGCTCTTAGCGATTATCCATTTTTAACTTTTGTGCGCTGGTTTTTGGTCAACAGATGTGATGTTTTCCAATACCGATAATAAATAAAAGTTTTGAAACTGACCTGTTAAAAATTCTATAAAAAGTTTAAAAGTTTTTCTAAATTTTCGGTCGCTCACTGCGGCCTTCATCAGAGAATGAATGTTCTTTTTGTGGGAAACAAGTTATTTAAAATCCTTGACAATTGGTAGGTATACTCTTGGGAATGGCATCCGTTCGTTGACACAATTAGGGTCGATGGTTGAATGCCACGATTCTAAGAATAAACGTTTGGACAAGTTGTTTACACCTCTCTCCAGAATCTGAACATAGTTTGGGTGTATGTCATGGTTGGTCGTCTCCGCGTGTTGTTTTATGAATGAGTCATTATTGCTGCGCGTCCCTGGCTTGTGTTCGGGCCCGCGTGAATTCCAGGAGCGTTTTGATTCGCCAACATAGGTGAAATCGCATGACTTGCAGTTAACTTTATAAACAATGCCTTTGCAGGCCATGAGTGGCGGTCGATCTTTAGGCTTTTTAAAAACAGTGTTTAAAGTTCTAACGGATTTAAAAGCCGGAGGGACGTTGGCTTTGTTTAGGATTTTCTTTACTCGCTCCGATACCCCTTTCACGTACGGGATGGTGGCAAAACCTTTCCGTGGTTCCAGTCTCTCGTCTGGTTCTGGTACCCGTTTTCTTGAATGAAATCATTTGTTAGAAAAGGTGATATTCTCTTATTACAGATCAGCCTGAGTTCAGCACATATCCACAAAATCAGACAAAGAAAGAAGGAGAGAACGTTACCTTAACTTGTGATGCAATTGGAAATCCTGTCCCGACATTCTCATGGAAAAAAAATGAATCCCCTGTCAATGTGACTGCAAGAATCAGCTTATCATTGGATAAAAAGCAGTTGACAATAACGAATTTGAAGAGAGCGGACACTGGACAATACAAATGTGTCGCTACCAACGATGTCGAGACAGTTACCTCCAATGCTTCTACAATAGACGTCCAATGTAAGAATTCTTTTACGACCAGTTTATTCAATGTGCAATCTATTTGCAACGATGATCACAGTCAGACCGAATGTCGAAGTATTTTAATAGGTTGTGTTTTGGTGCAACAAGAAAGAGAAACTCTTTTCTGGTATCAATCTCCATGTGCTCTTAGTGATTACCCATTTTTAACTTTTGTGCGCTGGTTTTTGGTCAATAGATGTGATGTTTTCCAATACCTGTTTTCTTGAATGAAATCGTTTGTTAGAAAAGGTGATATTTTCTTATTACAGATCAGCCTGAGTTCAGCACATATCCACAAAATCAGACAAAGAAAGAAGGAGAGTACGTTACCTTAACTTGTGATGCAAGTGGAAATCCTGACCCGACATTCTCATGGACAAAAGATGAATTCCCTGTCAATGTGACTGCAAGAATCAGCTTATCATTGGATAAAAAGCAGTTGACAATAACGAATTTGAAGAGAGGGGACAGTGGACAATACAAATGTGTCGCTACCAACGATGTTGAGACAGTTACCTCCAATGCTTTTACAATAGACGTCCAATGTAAGAATACTTTCACGACCTGTTTATTCAATGTGCAATCTATTTGCAACGTTGATCACAGTCGGACCGAGTGTCGAAGTATTTTAATAGGTTGTGTTTTGGTGCAACAAGAAATAGAAACTTTTTTCTGGTATCAATCTCCATGTGCTCTTAGTGATTACCCATTTTTAACTTTTGTGCGCTGGTTTTTGGTCAATAGATGTGATGTTTTCCAATACCCGTTTTCTTGAATGAAATCGTTTGTTAGAAAAGGTGATATTTTCTTATTACAGATCAGCCTGAGTTCAGCACATATCCACAAAATCAGACAAAGAAAGAAGGAGAGAACGTTACCTTAACTTGTGATGCAAGTGGAACTCCTGTCCCGACATTCTCATGGAAAAAAGATGAATTCCCTGTTAATGTGACTGCAAGAATCAGCTTATCATTGGATAAAAAGCAGTTGACAATAACGAATTTGAAGAGAGGGGACAGTGGACAATACAAATGTGTCGCTACCAACGATGTTGACACAGTTACCTCCAATGCTTCTACAATAGACGTCCAATGTAAGAATACTTTCACGACCTGTTTATTCAATGTGCAATCTATTTGCAACGTTGATCACAGTCGGACCGAATGTCGAAGTATTTTAATAGGTTGTGTTTTGGTGCAACAAGAAAGAGAAACTCTTTTCTGGTATCAATCTCCATGTGCTCTTAGTGATTATCCATTTTTAACTTTTGTGCGCTGGTTTTTGGTCAACAGATGTGATGTTTTCCAATACCGATAATAAATAAAAGTTTTGAGACTGTCCTGTTAAAAATTCTATAAAAAGTTTAAAAGTTATTCTAAATTTTCGGTCGCTCACTGCGGCCTTCATCAGAGAATGAATGTTCTTTTTTTGGGAAACAAGTTATTTAAAATCCTTGACAATTGGTAGGTATACTCTTGGGAATGGCATCCGTTCGTTGACACAATTAGGGTCGATGGTTGAATGCCACGATTCTAAGAATAAACGTTTTGACAAGTTGTTTACACCTCTCTCCAGAATCTGAACATAGTTTGGGTGTATGTCATGGTTGGTCGTCTCCGCGTGTTGTTTTATGAATGAGTCATTATTGCTGCGCGTCCCTGGCTTGTGTTCGGGCCCGCGTGAATTCCAGGAGCGTTTTGATTCGCCAACATAGGTGAAATCGCATGACTTGCAGTTAACTTTATAAACAATGCCTTTGCAGGCCATGAGTGGCGGTCGATCTTTAGGCTTTTTAAAATCAGTGTTTAAAGTTCTAACGGGTTTAAAAGCCGTAGTGACGTTAGCTTTGTTTAGGATTTTCTTTACTCGCTCCGATACCCCTTTCACGTACGGGATGGTGGCAAAACCTTTCCGTGGTTCCAGTCTCTCGTCTGGTTCTGGTACCCGTTTTCTTGAATGAAATCATTTGTTAGAAAAGGTGATATTTTCTTATTACAGATCAGCCTGAGTTCAGCACATATCCACAAAATCAGACAAAGAAAGAAGGAGAGAACGTTACCTTAACTTGTGATGCAAGTGGAAATCCTGTCCCGACATTCTCATGGACAAAAGATGAATCCCCTGTCAATGTGACTGCAAGAATCAGCTTATCATTGGATAAAAAGCAGTTGACAATAACGAATTTGAAGAGAGGGGACAGTGGACAATACAAATGTGTCGCTTCCAACGATGTTGACACAGTTACCATCAATGCTTCTACAATAGACGTCCAATGTAAGAATACTTTCACGACCAGTTTATTCAATGTGAAATCTATTTGCAACGTTGATCACAGTCGGACCGAGTGTCGACGTATTTTAATAGGTTGTTTTTTGGTGCAACAAGAAAGAGAAACTCTTTTCTGGTATCAATCTCCATGTGCTCTTAGTGATAACCCATTTTTAACTTTTGTGCGCTGGTTTTTGGTCAATAGATGTGATGTTTTCCTATACCCGTTTTCTTGAATGAAATCGTTTGTTAGAAAAGGTGATATTTTCTTATTACAGATCAGCCTGAGTTCAGCGCATATCCACAAAATCAGACAAAGAAAGAAGGAGAGTACGTTACCTTAACTTGTGATGCAAGTGGAAATCCTGTCCCGACATTCTCATGGACAAAAGATGAATTCCCTGTCAATGTGACTGCAAGAATCAGCTTATCATTGGATAAAAAGCAGTTGACAATAACGAATTTGAAGAGAGGGGACAGTGGACAATACAAATGTGTCGCTACCAACGATGTTGACACAGTTACCTCCAATGCTTCTACAATAGACGTCCAATGTAAGAATACTTTCAAGACCTGTTTATTCAATGTGAAATCTATTTGCAACGTTGATCACTGTCGGACCGAGTGTCGACGTATTTTAATAGGTTGTGTTTTGGTGCAACAAGAAAGAGAAACTCTTTTCTGGTATCAATCTCCATGTGCTCTTAGTGATTACCTATTTTTAACTTTTGAGCGCTGGTTTTTGGTCAACAGATGTGATGTTTTCCAATACCCGTTTTCTTGAATGGAATCATTTGTTAGAAAAAGTGACATTTTCTTATTACAGATCAGCCTGAGTTCAGCACATATCCACAAAATCAGACAGAGAAAGAAGGAGAGAACGTTACCTTAACTTGTGATGCAAGTGGAAATCCTGTCCCGACATTCTCATGGACAAAAGATGAATCCCCTGTCAATGTGACTGCAAGAATCAGCTTATCATTGGATAAAAAGCAGTTGACAATAACGAATTTGAGGAGAGGGGACAGTGGACAATACAAATGTGTCGCTACCAACGATGTTGAGACAGTTACCTCCAATGCTTCTACAATAGACGTCCAATGTAAGAATACTTTTACGACCAGTTTATTCAATGTGCAATCTATTTACAACGTTGATCACAGTCAGACCGAGTATCGAAGTATTTTAATAGGTTGTGTTTTGGTGCAACAAGAAAGAGAAACTCTTTTCTGGTATCAATCTCCATGTGCTCTTAGTGATTACCCATTTTTAACTTTTGTGCGCTGGTTTTTGGTCAACAGATGTGATATTTTCCAATAGCCGTTTTCTTGAATGAAGTCATTTGTTAGAAAAGGTGATATTTTCTTATTACAGATAAGCCTGAGTTCAGCACATATCCACAAAATCAGACAAATAAAGAAGGAGAGAACGTTACCTTAACTTGTGATGCAAGTGGAAATCCTGTCCCGACATTCTCATGGACAAAAGATGAATCCCCTGTCAATGTGACTTCAAGAATCAGCTTATCATTGGATAAAAAGCAGTTGATAATAACGAATTTGAAGAGAGGGGACAGTGGACAATACAAATGTGTCGCTACCAACGATGTTGACACAGTTACCTCCAATGCTTCTACAATAGACGTCCAATGTAAGAATACTTTTACGACCAGTTTATTCAATGTGCAATCTATTTGCAACGTTGATCACAGTCAGACCGAGTGTCGACGTATTTTAATAGGTTGTGTTTTGGTGCAACAACAAAGAGAAACTCTTTTCTGGTATCAATCTCCATGTGCTCTTAGTGATTACCCATTTTTAACTTTTGTGCGCTGGTTTTTGGTCAACAGATGTGATGTTTTCCAATACCCGTTTTCTTGAATGAAATCGTTTGTTAGAAAAGGTGATATTTTCTTATTACAGATCAGCCTGAGTTCAGCACATATCCACAAAATCAGAGAAAGAAAGAAGGAGAGAACGTTACCTTAACTTGTGATGCAAGTGGAAATCCTGTCCCGACATTCTCATGGACAAAAGATGAATCCCCTGTCAATGTGACTGCAAGAATCAGCTTATCATTGGATAAAAAGCAGTTGACAATAACGAATTTAAAGAGAGCGGACAGTGGACAATACAAATGTGTCGCTACCAACGATGATGAGACAGTTACCTCCAATGCTTCTACAATAGACGTCCAATGTAAGAATACTTTCACGACCTATTTATTCAATGTGCAATCTATTTGCAACGTTGATCACAGTCAGACCGAGTGTCGACGTATTTTAATAGGTTGTGTTTTGGTGCAACAAGAAAGAGAAACTCTTTTCTGGTATCAATCTCCATGTGCTCTTAGTGATTACCTATTTTTAACTTTTGAGCGCTGGTTTTTGGTCAACAGATGTGATGTTTTCCAATACCCGTTTTCTTGAATGGAATCATTTGTTAAAAAAAGTGATATTTTCTTATTACAGATCAGCCTGAGTTCAGCACATATCCACAAAATCAGACAGAGAAAGAAGGAGAGAACGTTACCTTAACTTGTGATGCAAGTGGAAATCCTGTCCCGACATTCTCATGGACAAAAGATGAATCCCCTGTCAATGTGACTGCAAGAATCAGCTTATCATTGGATAAAAAGCAGTTGACAATAACGAATTTGAGGAGAGGGGACAGTGGACAATACAAATGTGTCGCTACCAACGATGTTGAGACAGTTACCTCCAATGCTTCTACAATAGACGTCCAATGTAAGAATACTTTTACGACCATGTTATTCAATGTGCAATCTATTTACAACGTTGATCACAGTCAGACCGAGTATCGAAGTATTTTAATAGGTTGTGTTTTGGTGCAACAAGAAAGAGAAACTCTTTTCTGGTATCAATCTCCATGTGCTCTTAGTGATTACCCATTTTTAACTTTTGTGTGCTGGTTTTTGGTCCACAGATGTGATATTTTCCAATAGCCGTTTTCTTGAATGAAGTCATTTGTTAGAAAAGGTGATATTTTCTTATTACAGATAAGCCTGAGTTCAGCACATATCCACAAAATCAGACAAATAAAGAAGGAGAGAACGTTACCTTAACTTGTGATGCAAGTGGAAATCCTGTCCCGACATTCTCATGGACAAAAGATGAATCCCCTGTCAACGTAACTGCAAGAATCAGCTTATCATTGGATAAAAAGCAGTTGACAATAACGAATTTAAAGAGAGCGGACAGTGGACAATACAAATGTGTCGCTACCAACGATGTTGAGACAGTTACCTCCAATGCTTCTACAATAGACGTCCAATGTAAGAATACTTTCACGACCTATTTATTCAATGTGCAATCTATTTGCAACGTTGATCACAGTCAGACCGAGTGTCGACGTATTTTAATAGGTTGTGTTTTGGTGCAACAAGAAAGAGAAACTCTTTTCTGGTATCAATCTCCATGTGCTCTTAGTGATTACCTATTTTTAACTTTTGAGCGCTGGTTTTTGGTCAACAGATGTGATGTTTTCCAATACCCGTTTTCTTGAATGGAATCATTTGTTAAAAAAAGTGATATTTTTTTATTACAGATCAGCCTGAGTTCAGCACATATCCACAAAATCAGACAGAGAAAGAAGGAGAGAACGTTACCTTAACTTGTGATGCAAGTGGAAATCCGGTCCCGACATTCTCATGGACAAAAGATGAATCCCCTGTCAATGTGACTGCAAGAATCAGCTTATCATTGGATAAAAAGCAGTTGACAATAACGAATTTGAGGAGAGGGGACAGTGGACAATACAAATGTGTCGCTACCAACGATGTTGAGACAGTTACCTCCAATGCTTCTACAATAGACGTCGAATGTAAGAATACTTTTACGACTAGTTTATTCAATGTGCAATCTATTTACAACGTTGATCACAGTCAGACCGAGTATCGAAGTATTTTAATAGGTTGTGTTTTGGTGCAGCAAGAAAGAGAAACTCTTTTCTGGTATCAATCTCTATGTGCTCTTAGTGATTACCCATTTTTAACTTTTGTGCGCTGGTTTTTGGTCAACAGATGTGATATTTTCCAATAGCCGTTTTCTTGAATGAAGTCATTTGTTAGAAAAGGTGATATTTTCTTATTACAGATAAGCCTGAGTTCAGCACATATCCACAAAATCAAACAAATAAAGAAGGAGAGTACGTTACTTTAACTTGTGATGCAAGTGGAAATCCTGTCCCGACATTCTCATGGACAAAAGATGAATCCCCTGTCAATGTGACTTCAAGAATCAGCTTATCATTGGATAAAAAGCAGTTGATAATAACGAATTTGATGAGAGGGGACAGTGGACAATACAAATGTGTCGCTACCAACGATGTTGAGACAGTTACCTCCAATGCTTCTACAATAGACGTCCAATGTAAGAATACTTTCACGACCTATTTATTCAATGTGCAATCTATTTACAACGTTGATCACAGTCAGACCGAGTGTCGAGGTAGTTTAATAGGTTGTGTTTTGGTGCAACAAACAATAAAACAGTGACTTTCACTCATTATATCTAATGGTGCCAAATTATTGTTGTCGACGTGTTCATCTTTTTAAATGCTATTTTTGTAACAGCATTGTTTTTTTATATTTGTATCCTACCAGATGTGCCTGAGTTCACCAAGCAACCGAAGAATGTCGTGAAAATAGAAGATCAAAATGTTGTCTTTAACTGCACAGTAGATGGAAACCCTCATCCCAGCGTTAAATGGACAAAAGATAATGTGGTTCTAAACATAACAGCAGATCCACAACTGAGCACAACTTCATCAGGAAACACTCACATTTTGACAATACAGAATGTTCACCGATCAGATGAAGGACAATACAGATGTGAGGCTGACAACAGTGTGGGTTCCAACACTTCAGAGGCAGGGACACTAACAGTACACTGTAAGTAGTTTAGGCCCTGTCAATGCATTTACGTTGGTATTTATCTGAAAACGGGTTTTAAAACTGTATTTTTTAAATGTTTACCGTCCACTCCTATACGCTTTCATTCATTTTTTTGTCCTTTCGCAAGAAAACGATAGGAAAAACAACTTTGTTTTAGGCTCGTCTACACATACGAACCTGTGATCTGGCCCAATTGTAAGTAGGTTAACACATGCATTCCCTCGTGACGCAACTTGTGATACAAGTGGAAATCCTGTCCCGACATTCTCATGGACAAAAGATGAATCCCCTGTCAATGTGACTGCAAGAATCAGCTTATCATTGGATAAAAAGCAGTTGACAATAGCGAATTTGAAGAGAGGGGACAGTGGACAATACAAATGTGTAGCTACCAACGATGTTGAGACAGTTACCTCCAATGCTTCTACAATAGACGTCCAATGTAAGAATACTTTTACGACCAGTTTATTCAATGTGCAATCTATTTACAACGTTGATCACAGTCAGACCGAGTATCGAAGTATTTTAAAAGGTTGTGTTTTGGTGCAACAAGAAAGAGAAACTCTTTTCTGGTATCAATCTCCATGTGCTCTTAGTGATTACCCATTTTTAACTTTTGTGCGCTGGTTTTTGGTCAACAGATGTGATGTTTTCCAATAGCCGTTTTCTTGAATGAAGTCATTTGTTAGAAAAGGTGATATTCTCTTATTACAGATAAGCCTGAGTTCAGCACATATCCACAAAATCAGACAAATAAAGAAGGAGAGAACGTTACCTTAACTTGTGATGCAAGTGGAAATCCTGTCCCGACATTCTCATGGACAAAAGATGAATCCCCTGTCAATGTGACTGCAAGAATCAGCTTATCATTGGATAAAAAGCAGTTGACAATAACGAATTTGAAGAGAGGGGACAGTGGACAATACAAATGTGTCGCTACCAACGATGTTGAGACAGTTACCTCCAATGCTTCTACAATAGACGTCCAATGTAAGAATACTTTTACGACCAGTTTATTCAATGTGCAATCTATTTACAACGTTGATCACAGTCAGACCGAGTATCGAAGTATTTTAAAAGGTTGTGTTTTGGTGCAACAAGAAAGAGAAACTCTTTTCTGGTATCAATCTCCATGTGCTCTTAGTGATTACCCATTTTTAACTTTTGTGCGCTGGTTTTTGGTCAACAGATGTGATGTTTTCCAATAGCCTTTTCTTGAATGAAGTCATTTGTTAGAAAAGGTGATATTTTCTTATTACAGATCAGCCTGAGTTCAGCACATATCCACAAAATCAGACAAAGAAAGAAGGAGAGAACGTTACCTTAACTTGTGATGCAAGTGGAAATCCTGTCCCGACATTCTCATGGACAAACGATGAATCCCCTGTCAATGTGACTGCAAGAATCAGCTTGTCATTGGATAAAAAGCAGTTGACAATAACGAATTTGAAGAGAGGGGACAGTGGACAATACAAATGTGTCGCTACCAACGATGTTGAGACAGTTACCTCCAATGCTTCTACAATAGACGTCCAATGTAAGAATACTTTTACGACCAGTTTATTCAATGTGCAATCTATTTACAACGTTGATCACAGTCAGACCGAGTATCGAAGTATTTTAAAAGGTTGTGTTTTGGTGCAACAAGAAAGAGAAACTCTTTTCTGGTATCAATCTCCATGTGCTCTTAGTGATTACCCATTTTTAACTTTTGTGCGCTGGTTTTTGGTCAACAGATGTGATGTTTTCCAATAGCCGTTTTCTTGAATGAAGTCATTTGTTAGAAAAGGTGATATTTTCTTATTACAGATCAGCCTGAGTTCAGCACATATCCACAAAATCAGACAAAGAAAGAAGGAGAGAACGTTACCTTAACTTGTGATGCAAGTGGAAATCCTGTCCCGACATTCTCATGGACAAACGATGAATCCCCTGTCAATGTGACTGCAAGAATCAGCTTATCATTGGATAAAAAGCAGTTGACAATAACGAATTTGAAGAGAGGGGACAGTGGACAATACAAATGTGTCGCTACCAACGATGTTGAGACAGTTACCTCCAATGCTTCTACAATAGACGTCCAATGTAAGAATACTTTTACGACCTGTTTATTCAATGTGCAATCTATTTACAACGTTGATCACAGTCAGACCGAGTATCGAAGTATTTTAATAGGTTGTGTTTTGGTGCAACAAGAAAGAGAAACTCTTTTCTTGTATCAATCTCCATGTGCTCTTAGTGATTACCCATTTTTAACTTTTGTGCGCTGGTTTTTGGTCAACAGATGTGATGTTTTCCAATAGCCGTTTTCTTGAATGAAGTCATTTGTTAGAAAAGGTGATATTTTCTTATTACAGATAAGCCTGAGTTCAGCACATATCCACAAAATCAGACAAATAAAGAAGGAGAGAACGTTACCTTAACTTGTGATGCAAGTGGAAATCCTGTCCCGACATTCTCATGGACAAAAGATGAATCCCCTGTCAATGTGACTTCAAGAATCAGCTTATCATTGGATAAAAAGCAGTTGATAATAACGAATTTGAAGAGAGGGGACAGTGGACAATACAAATGTGTCGCTACCAACGATGTTGACACAGTTACCTCCAATGCTTCTACAATAGACGTCCAATGTAAGAATACTTTTACGACCAGTTTATTCAATGTGCAATCTATTTACAACGTTGATCACAGTCAGACCGTGTGAGTTCCGTAAAATTTGAACTCGGTATAAATAACGCACCGTAAACTAAACAATAGCTTCGAAGATAGAGCTAGAAACACAGGTTCATTGAAAACCAAAAAGGAATTGCTTGAGAAACTACTTGTACAACTTGTACGTTGAAAAACTGTTTGCTACGCAAAAACATGGCTGCTCTACTTTCCACGTGCAATTCCCTCGGGCATACACGTGACCGGAAATACAATGTTCTAGCGGAAGTGCACAATAGCGGTAGTGCTAAAATGGTAGCCACACCGACCCCTAAATGAGAATGCACCGCAGCAATCTCATTTACAAACATATAGGCTACCGACTACGACTGAAACACAACAAACGAAATATAAACTAGAATAACTGTTCACAAGTTCATGACTGTAAAGTCACTGTTCAAAGTCACTGTTCATGAATTTAAATCAGCTCCTTGTGTTTCTGCAGTATAACTCAAACAGGTCCATCTGTATCGGCTACTCCCTCCATCTCCAGCAAACATAATTTGGTGACTGGGCGTGTCAGTATGGTGGTATTGGCTGTGATTACAGGTTTTCCTTTGTACTGTCGCTTGGCGCGCGTCGCCACTGTTGAGCTCGTCTTTACCTTCGCTGTTCGCACTAATCCATCGCGACTCACAATGACCTCTACGACTTGACCAAGGGGCCACTTGCCTCTAGGAAAGGCTTCGTCTGCTATCAGCACCAGGTCACCAATTTGTAAGTTCTTTCTCTGCACATTCCACTTCTTTCTCTCTAACAGAGTGGGCAGGTATTCTCTCGTCCATCGACGCCAGAACAAATCGGCAAGATACTGTGCTTGCCTCCAAGCACGTCTGCTGCTGAGGTCGTCCTTGTCAAACACCCCTGGAGGTAAACTTGGACACGGACGCAAATGTAGTAAATGATTAGGGGTCAGCGGCTGCTCGTCAAAAGGGCTGTCACTGTTGCGAGAGAGGGGTCTGGAATTGAGAATATTCACCACCTCTGCCATAACCGTTGAGAGGACCTCATCCGAGACTAGCTGCTCCTTTAACATCGCTCGCAGGATCTGACGCACGGAACGTATCATCCGCTCCCACGCACCGCCCATGTGGCTCGCCGCTGGTGGATTAAAAATCCACTTAATCTTCTTCTGAGCGCAGAAGTTGTTAATCTTCTGTTGATTCCATTCTTCTACAGCGTTCTTCAGCTCCTTGTCGGCCTTTGTGAAGTTTGTGCCTCTATCACTTCTGATCTGCTCTGGATACCCACGAATACTAATGAATCTTCTAAGTGCATTGATCATAGAGTCAGTGTCCAACGAATGAGCTATTTCGATGTGGATCGCACGGGTCGTCAAACAAGTAAAGAGGCATCCGTACCTCTTCACGTGAGATCTGCCTTGCTTCACTTCAAGAGGTCCGAAATAATCAATACCGACGTTTGTGAAAGGTGGCTTGTTTGGGGTTAGCCTGTCCTCGGGCAAGCTGGCCATGAATTGTTCTCCTGTACGTGCATTCCTCCGTTGACAATTCATGCATGTTCTTATCACACGTCGTACCGCTGACCGCCCTTTGACTATCCAGAATGTCTCTCTCAAAGACGTTAACACACTTTCTTGACCCATGTGACCCAGATTGTCATGATACTGCTTAATAATCAGATCAGTCACATGATGCTTGTAAGGAAGAATGACCGGATGCTTTCTTTCATAGACAAGCTGGGCATTACCTAGTCGACCGCCGACCCTCAACAGACCTTCCTTTAGTTGCGGATCCAATTTGTTAATAGATGTTCCAGCTTTCTGAAGGGCTTTCTTTTTACCACCAGAATGATCCACTGATGAGAGTATCTCCACGGTGTCCGGAAAGGATACTCGCTGTACGCGCTTGAGGATTTCCTCTTCAGCTACTTGTAACTCAGTCACTGACAAATGGCCGCACTTCATGAGGGACATTTTGTTGGACCTAACCTGAGACTCACTTGCAGTTGCAATATTCTTCTTTCTCAACTGTGCTTTGATTCGAAGGTACTGCTTGTAACGCAACAACCATGCAACGGCACCCTTTAACTTCCACCAAGAGGAATGGTATGAAATCAAGGAATCCAACACGTCGCCCTGAACCGACGAAGTGTATACCTGAGCTTCTCTTCTTACTTCAGGATCATCATCTTCCAAGACTGGAATTTCAATCATTCTTGGCCAGTGGCTCTCATCCTCCCACAAAAACTTGGGACCTTTCAACCATCGATCATTCTTGAGCATCACATCCATCTTCAGTCCCTTTGAACCGTCATCAGCGGGATTACAGTCCCTGTTTACGTAGTGCCACTCGGATGGTTTCGATCCATTGTGTATCACCGTCAAACGATTAGATTCAAATGTGTGGAATCTTTTCGACTCATTATTAATGCACTTCAAAACTGAAGTTGAGTCAGTCCAGTAATAAATATGATGTATTGTCATGTCTAATTCTTCTCGAATAATCTTAGAGAGCCTCACAGAAATAACTGCAGCTGTCAGTTCCAATCTTGGGATTGAAATTTCACGCACAGGAGCCAATCTTGCTTTTCCCATCACGAACGCACAGTGAATTCGGTCGTCAGCATCTTTAATACGCAGGTATGCAACTGCTGAATATCCTTGACGAGAAGCGTCCGAGAAGAGGTGTAACTGAGTTTCTTTAACTTCACTAAATTCTCTGGGCTTGAAGCAACGGTCTACTTGTATTCCCTGCAACTTGGGAAGATCATCTAGCCAACGTCTCCACTGAGCCCTTTCAGTTTCTTCCAACGGATCATCCCAGCTAAGTCTCTTCCGGCTAAGGGTCTGCAACAGGAGCTTGGCTTTCATGATATATGGGGCAACGAACCCTAACGGATCAAAGACAGAATAAACGGCTGATACTATCCCTCTGCGAGATACTGGTTTCTGATTAACCACCTGCAGGATCTTCTCAAGGACTTCCCAAACAAACTTGTCTTCTTCAATATTCCATTTTAGTCCAAGAGCGCTTTCAGTTGGAAGCCGTTCCAAATCCAAATTGACCACCGATTTCGCTCTTTCAGATTCTGGAATCATGGCCAGCACCTCTCTGTCATTGCTATACCACTTTGTTAAACGGAAACCACCCCTTGAAAGTAAATCACGGAGCTGTCCTACAAGGGTGATTGCTTTCTCTGTAGTGCTTGTCGACTTCATCATATCATCCACATACATGTTACGCTTCACTGTTTCGATTGTCTCTGTTTCAAATTCTCCTCCCTGCAGCTCTGCTGTTTTCCTCAAGCAGAAATTTGCAATACTAGGCGAGGATGTAGCTCCAAACAAATGTTTAACCATTCGATACTCTTCCATCTCTCCAGATATATCTCCATTCCGCCACCACAAAAATCTTAATGCATCACAATCCTTGGGGTCCACCAACACCTGATGAAACATGCCTTCAATATCTGCAACCACTCCAACAGTCTCCTGCCTGAACCGGCTCAAAACACCAACTAAATGATTGGTCTGGTCTGGTCCCTGTAATAATTGTTGGTTCAAAGATGTACCTCCATATTTAGCTGCGCAATCATACACGACTCTCACCTTGTTAGGTTTGAGAGGATGCGTTACAGGATGGTGTGGAAGGTACCACACTGGTCTGTCCCTGGGTTCCAGTTCTTCTTTGGGAATCTTCTCTGCATGGCCCTTTTCAATGTATTCATTCATCGTGGTCTTGTACATCTCATACAAGCCTTCATCTCTCTGGAGTCGCTTCTTCAGTAGCAAGCCTCTTCGTTCTGCAACTACTCGGTTATTTGGTAAGTATGGTGGATCACATCGCCAGGGCAAGGCAACTTGGTAGTGTCCATCTACCTGTGTGAGCGTTCTCTCCATAACTTCAAGAGCTCTCTTGTCTTCTACTGATGGGCAAACTCTAGTCTCTACTTCAGAGTTCTCAAAGTCAGTTTTCCATAGCCTTTCTAACTGCCCACGCAATTCTTCATCACGGGCTTCAGATTCAATTTCTTTGTCGCAGTACAACATGGGATCGGCCTCCTTCAGCTGGCCATTCATTACAACTGTCAATTCTTCTGTAGGAATGCTTTCGATAACATCTTTGACATCTGACTGTCTAAAGCCTTGATTTACAGATTCACACAGATCTTCATCTTGCAAGTTTAGAACACTGTCCTGAACCACCGTGCTATCCAAAGTACGCACAAAATTCGCTGAGCAATCAAGAATGTCCTTTTCACCACCTACAGGACCTATCACCGTCCATCCTAGGCTATACCTGACTGCAACTGGTTCTTCTTCACCTCCTGCCTTGTACTCTAGAGGTAGGAGCAAACTTGGTTTCTCTTTCAGGCCAACCAATAACATTACTTCTCCATCTGCTACTTCTCGCAGTTCAATGTCACGCAAATGAGGCCAGTTCCTAAGGTCTCCTCTCTTGGCAATACAGTCCTTTGAGATTGGCATTTCGTTCACTGTCCTGACATTCGACAACTCTACCGCCACTGATTCATCCAATGACATCACCACAATGTCTAGCAACTCACTCTTCACCTTGGTTGATCCTGTCATTCCTGATAACGTGAAATCCAACTTAGTACCACTCACTCCAAGTTTCTCTTGCAAGCGTTCATGACAAAGAGTTACTTCTGAACCACTGTCCAACAAGGCATATGTTTCAACTGGTAACTGGCTGCTTCCCTTTGCCATGACCTTAACAGGAACAACACTGAGGCAAACTCGCTCACCGACCCCAGTTGCAGCAGTTACAGTAACTCCATCTTCACCCCTTGGTGCAACACTTGTGATGCTGGTCATGTTAGGCTCTGATCTCGTTTGACTAGGTAGATTCTGATTACCATCTCCAACAATGGCATTGCCTGGAGGGGGATGAAGTAATGTGTTGTGTTCCCTGCTGCAACCATCCTTCTGACACCTGAAATAGGACTTAGGGCAGTTTCTTGCATAATGTCCACCATGAAGACACTTGATGCAAAGGCCTCGTTCTTGAACAACTTTCTTCTTGTCTTGATAGGATAGATTCTTAAACTTGTCGCATCTCCACACTCCGTGTTGGCCAGGGCACACTGCACAGGCTAGCTTCTCCCAGTTCATTCTACGCGAATCTCTTTGCTGGGGACGGACACCTGTTGTTAATGACGTGACTCTTTGAGAAAATCGACCGCGGTCCTCCCTTCGTTTGATACCTTCCTTCTCTCTCAGAGAGCTGGAGTTAAGATCTTCTCCAAATTCATTGTTAACGAGTATCGCTCTGTCCTTCACTAATTTCAGAAAATCTGCAAATTTTGGCCTTGACTCAGTCGCAATGATTCTTCCGGCACATTCCGTCCACTTCACCCTCATGAACAATGGAAGCTTTTTGTTTAGTTCTTTCAACGTATTTGTGTGATTCAAGTCGCTGACGTATTCTGGGCCCATGCCTGAAAGTGTACGATTAGCAACCTCTAAATGTCTGGCAAACTCTAGTAAGCCCGGTCCATCCGCTTGCTTCAAGGGACGTAAACTCTCCAATTTTCTAATGTGCGCCTTCGCTATTATATGAGGCAGTCCAAAGTTCTCACGCAAAGTCTTCTTAGCAACAAGATAACCCTCATCCATTGGCAGATTCACACAACTTTCTATGGCTTCGCGCGCCTTGCCATAACAATGTTGAATTAAGAGTTGTAACCTCCTGGAGTTATCAGGATTATCTTTCTCTAGGCAGGTCTCAAAGTTATGCATAAATGAGACGTACTTTATTGGATCTCCATCAAAACGCATGTACTCAACCTTCGGGGTAGAAACAACTTGACGCAGTGCTTGTACCATCTCTGCTCTGCTATCTGGTGTCACTGACACGGGCTCTTGCATTTGATATTCAGCTTGATGTGTGCCAGAGGTCTGGGACCATAATGCCTGGGTTGACCGCTGTTGGTATCCCTGTGGTGCTAATGGTGCCTGCACTTGCTGTGCTACATTTCCTGACACTGCTGGATTCATGGCAGATGTTTTCAATGTGCCAGTGTCCTTTGCATTGTTTGATTCCTCTGCTTGCTTACATGTACAGGCTTCGTCAGCATAAACAATTCGCTCAGTTACCGAGAATACTGGGTTGGGTGCTGTAGTGCTGGCTGGCTCGCATGCCTTGGCGCTTGAAGTCATAACTCTGTCATTGTCCCTAAATGTAGGTACTTGCTCCAAAGGTGCAGGTCCTTGTACTGGTTGTTTCAGTGGTAGTGTTAACTGAGACTTTGCCGGCTCTTGCGTTTGATGCTCAGATGGGTGTAAGGGTTCTTCAGGGATCAACTCTGCTAAACGCTCCTTGTACTGACCCTCCTTGCATTGGTCTTCAAACTCTTCATAAACGTTAAGGCTCGCTATAGCCCGCTCTTCTTCCATCTGAGCCTCCAATATGTCCTTCTGATATTGAAGCTCGCTCATTTTACGCTGTAACTCCTGCTCACGCAATACTTGTTTGGTCTTCAGTTGAGCAAGGGCGAGTTGTTCCTTTTTTCTTACCACTGCCATTGAAGCTGAGCTTGAACAAGAGGACCCACTTTTTCGACTCTTTCTTGACTTTATTGAAAGGGATGTAGAAGCATCTCCCCTGTTCTCAAGCGACATAGTTTTTAACTTCCAAGAATTAATTACAGTGTCAAACGCTGCCTTCCGTGCTATCTGATCTTCATAACTAACCCGGGCCTTCTCGAGTTCTTCGTAACGACTAAGAACATCAAGGCATTCAATGTACTCTTCGTGGGTCTTAATGAATCTCCGCCAAACTTCCTCATATGAATCTTGTTTCAATTTCAAGTCCTCCAAAGTTACACAGTTCTTCATTAGGTCTTGAATGTTTCCTCGTAGTCTTGTAAGGGTTGCAATATAACCTGTGCGAGAATTCCCCAGTGTGTTCGCCCTTTCTGCTGTTCTGCCTTCGAAATTTGTCTTACTCGCTACTTTGATGCGGGAACTTCTTCTTAATTGGGTTTCAATGTCCGTTTCCGACGCAGCCTCCCGGGCGTCCTGTTGATCAAATTTGCTACCAACGGGCAGCGATCGAACAGACATTGTTTTCTCGCTGTACTGATGTCCAAAAAACAAACAAACGCTAATAAACACGAAACACAATATGGTAATCCTCAAATGTCTTACCGAAGCCAGTTTAGTCTCTGACAATGAAGTTTAAAACGGTCTAAACGTTCCAAACAGATCTCAAGGCGGTCACTCACTCGTGAAAAGGTAAACAAGTCTCACAATTCTTCTGCGTAGGGCAATATTTTCCCCGGGAACCAAACGATCCAAATCGCCGCCAAATAGTTTGATGAGCAACAAACTCCACTTAACAAACAATCGCTGGATGAACAGTGTTCTCCCTCAGAGTGTAAATAGTCCAAAGATGTCACCACACAATGCGTGAAGCCGTGTCCTCCCTGAGAACAAACGATCGATGAATTTCGCAAAGAGTTCTTCAACTGTGAATTCCGTAAAATTTGAACTCGGTATAAATAACGCACCGTAAACTAAACAATAGCTTCGAAGATAGAGCTAGAAACACAGGTTCATTGAAAACCAAAAAGGAATTGCTTGAGAAACTACTTGTACAACTTGTACGTTGAAAAACTGTTTGCTACGCAAAAACATGGCTGCTCTAATTTCCACGTGCAATTCCCTCGGGCATACACGTGACCGGAAATACAATGTTCTAGCGGAAGTGCACAATAGCGGTAGTGCTAAAATGGTAGCCACAGACCGAGTATCGAAGTATTTTAAAAGGTTGTGTTTTGGTGCAACAAGAAAGAGAAACTCTTTTCTGGTATCAATCTCCATGTGCTCTTAGTGATTACCCATTTTTAACTTTTGTGCGCTGGTTTTTGGTCAACAGATGTGATGTTTTCCAATAGCCGTTTTCTTGAATGAAGTCATTTGTTAGAAAAGGTGATATTTTCTTATTACAGATCAGCCTGAGTTCAGCACATATCCACAAAATCAGACAAAGAAAGAAGGAGAGAACGTTACCTTAACTTGTGATGCAAGTGGAAATCCTGTCCCGACATTCTCATGGACAAACGATGAATCCCCTGTCAATGTGACTGCAAGAATCAGCTTGTCATTGGATAAAAAGCAGTTGACAATAACGAATTTGAAGAGAGGGGACAGTGGACAATACAAATGTGTCGCTACCAACGATGTTGAGACAGTTACCTCCAATGCTTCTACAATAGACGTCCAATGTAAGAATACTTTTACGACCTGTTTATTCAATGTGCAATCTATTTACAACGTTGATCACAGTCAGACCGAGTATCGAAGTATTTTAAAAGGTTGTGTTTTGGTGCAACAAGAAAGAGAAACTCTTTTCTTGTATCAATCTCCATGTGCTCTTAGTGATTACCCATTTTTAACTTTTGTGCGCTGGTTTTTGGTCAACAGATGTGATGTTTTCCAGTAGCCGTTTTCTTGAATGAAGTCATTTGTTAGAAAAGGTGATATGTTCTTATTATAGATAAGCCTGAGTTCAGCACATATCCACAAAATCAGACAAATAAAGAAGGAGAGAACGTTACCTTAACTTGTGATGCAAGTGGAAATCCTGTCCCGACATTCTCATGGACAAAAGATGAATCCCCTGTCAATGTGACTTCAAGAATCAGCTTATCATTGGATAAAAAGCAGTTGATAATAACGAATTTGAAGAGAGGGGACAGTGGACAATACAAATGTGTCGCTACCAACGATGTTGAGACAGTTACCTCCAATGCTTCTACAATAGACGTCCAATGTAAGAATACTTTTACGACCAGTTTATTCAATGTGCAATCTATTTACAACGTTGATCACAGTCAGACCGAGTATCGAAGTATTTTAAAAGGTTGTGTTTTGGTGCAACAAGAAAGAGAAACTCTTTTCTGGTATCAATCTCCATGTGCTCTTAGTGATTACCCATTTTTAACTTTTGTGCGCTGGTTTTTGGTCAACAGATGTGATGTTTTCCAATAGCCGTTTTCTTGAATGAAGTCATTTGTTAGAAAAGGTGATATTTTCTTATTACAGATCAGCCTGAGTTCAGCACATATCCACAAAATCAGACAAAGAAAGAAGGAGAGAACGTTACCTTAACTTGTGATGCAAGTGGAAATCCTGTCCCGACATTCTCATGGACAAACGATGAATCCCCTGTCAATGTGACTGCAAGAATCAGCTTATCATTGGATAAAAAGCAGTTGACAATAACGAATTTGAAGAGAGGGGACAGTGGACAATACAAATGTGTCGCTACCAACGATGTTGAGACAGTTACCTCCAATGCTTCTACAATAGACGTCCAATGTAAGAATACTTTTACGACCTGTTTATTCAATGTGCAATCTATTTACAACGTTGATCACAGTCAGACCGAGTATCGAAGTATTTTAATAGGTTGTGTTTTGGTGCAACAAGAAAGAGAAACTCTTTTCTTGTATCAATCTCCATGTGCTCTTAGTGATTACCCATTTTTAACTTTTGTGCGCTGGTTTTTGGTCAACAGATGTGATGTTTTCCAATAGCCGTTTTCTTGAATGAAGTCATTTGTTAGAAAAGGTGATATTTTCTTATTACAGATAAGCCTGAGTTCAGCACATATCCACAAAATCAGACAAATAAAGAAGGAGAGAACGTTACCTTAACTTGTGATGCAAGTGGAAATCCTGTCCCGACATTCTCATGGACAAACGATGAATCCCCTGTCAATGTGACTGCAAGAATCAGCTTATCATTGGATAAAAAGCAGTTGACAATAACGAATTTGAAGAGAGGGGACAGTGGACAATACAAATGTGTCGCTACCAACGATGTTGAGACAGTTACCTCCAATGCTTCTACAATAGACGTCCAATGTAAGAATACTTTTACGACCTGTTTATTCAATGTGCAATCTATTTACAACGTTGATCACAGTCAGACCGAGTATCGAAGTATTTTAATAGGTTGTGTTTTGGTGCAACAAGAAAGAGAAACTCTTTTCTTGTATCAATCTCCATGTGCTCTTAGTGATTACCCATTTTTAACTTTTGTGCGCTGGTTTTTGGTCAACAGATGTGATGTTTTCCAATAGCCGTTTTCTTGAATGAAGTCATTTGTTAGAAAAGGTGATATTTTCTTATTACAGATAAGCCTGAGTTCAGCACATATCCACAAAATCAGACAAATAAAGAAGGAGAGAACGTTACCTTAACTTGTGATGCAAGTGGAAATCCTGTCCCGACATTCTCATGGACAAAAGATGAATCCCCTGTCAATGTGACTTCAAGAATCAGCTTATCATTGGATAAAAAGCAGTTGATAATAACGAATTTGAAGAGAGGGGACAGTGGACAATACAAATGTGTCGCTACCAACGATGTTGAGACAGTTACCTCCAATGCTTCTACAATAGGCGTCCAATGTAAGAATACTTTTACGACCAGTTTATTCAATGTGCAATCTATTTACAACGTTGATCACAGTCAGACCGAGTATCGAAGTATTTTAAAAGGTTGTGTTTTGGTGCAACAAGAAAGAGAAACTCTTTTCTGGTATCAATCTCCATGTGCTCTTAGTGATTACCCATTTTTAACTTTTGTGCGCTGGTTTTTGGTCAACAGATGTGATGTTTTCCAATAGCCGTTTTCTTGAATGAAGTCATTTGTTAGAAAAGGTGATATTTTCTTATTACAGATCAGCCTGAGTTCAGCACATATCCACAAAATCAGACAAAGAAAGAAGGAGAGAACGTTACCTTAACTTGTGATGCAAGTGGAAATCCTGTCCCGACATTCTCATGGACAAACGATGAATCCCCTGTCAATGTGACTGCAAGAATCAGCTTGTCATTGGATAAAAAGCAGTTGACAATAACGAATTTGAAGAGAGGGGACAGTGGACAATACAAATGTGTCGCTACCAACGATGTTGAGACAGTTACCTCCAATGCTTCTACAATAGACGTCCAATGTAAGAATACTTTTACGACCTGTTTATTCAATGTGCAATCTATTTACAACGTTGATCACAGTCAGACCGAGTATCGAAGTATTTTAAAAGGTTGTGTTTTGGTGCAACAAGAAAGAGAAACTCTTTTCTTGTATCAATCTCCATGTGCTCTTAGTGATTACCCATTTTTAACTTTTGTGCGCTGGTTTTTGGTCAACAGATGTGATGTTTTCCAGTAGCCGTTTTCTTGAATGAAGTCATTTGTTAGAAAAGGTGATATGTTCTTATTATAGATAAGCCTGAGTTCAGCACATATCCACAAAATCAGACAAATAAAGAAGGAGAGAACGTTACCTTAACTTGTGATGCAAGTGGAAATCCTGTCCCGACATTCTCATGGACAAAAGATGAATCCCCTGTGAATGTGACTTCAAGAATCAGCTTATCATTGGATAAAAAGCAGTTGATAATAACGAATTTGAAGAGAGGGGACAGTGGACAATACAAATGTGTCGCTACCAACGATGTTGAGACAGTTACCTCCAATGCTTCTACAATAGACGTCCAATGTAAGAATACTTTTACGACCAGTTTATTCAATGTGCAATCTATTTACAACGTTGATCACAGTCAGACCGAGTATCGAAGTATTTTAAAAGGTTGTGTTTTGGTGCAACAAGAAAGAGAAACTCTTTTCTGGTATCAATCTCCATGTGCTCTTAGTGATTACCCATTTTTAACTTTTGTGCGCTGGTTTTTGGTCAACAGATGTGATGTTTTCCAATAGCCGTTTTCTTGAATGAAGTCATTTGTTAGAAAAGGTGATATTTTCTTATTACAGATCAGCCTGAGTTCAGCACATATCCACAAAATCAGACAAAGAAAGAAGGAGAGAACGTTACCTTAACTTGTGATGCAAGTGGAAATCCTGTCCCGACATTCTCATGGACAAACGATGAATCCCCTGTCAATGTGACTGCAAGAATCAGCTTATCATTGGATAAAAAGCAGTTGACAATAACGAATTTGAAGAGAGGGGACAGTGGACAATACAAATGTGTCGCTACCAACGATGTTGAGACAGTTACCTCCAATGCTTCTACAATAGACGTCCAATGTAAGAATACTTTTACGACCTGTTTATTCAATGTGCAATCTATTTACAACGTTGATCACAGTCAGACCGAGTATCGAAGTATTTTAATAGGTTGTGTTTTGGTGCAACAAGAAAGAGAAACTCTTTTCTTGTATCAATCTCCATGTGCTCTTAGTGATTACCCATTTTTAACTTTTGTGCGCTGGTTTTTGGTCAACAGATGTGATGTTTTCCAATAGCCGTTTTCTTGAATGAAGTCATTTGTTAGAAAAGGTGATATTTTCTTATTACAGATAAGCCTGAGTTCAGCACATATCCACAAAATCAGACAAATAAAGAAGGAGAGAACGTTACCTTAACTTGTGATGCAAGTGGAAATCCTGTCCCGACATTCTCATGGACAAACGATGAATCCCCTGTCAATGTGACTGCAAGAATCAGCTTATCATTGGATAAAAAGCAGTTGACAATAACGAATTTGAAGAGAGGGGACAGTGGACAATACAAATGTGTCGCTACCAACGATGTTGAGACAGTTACCTCCAATGCTTCTACAATAGACGTCCAATGTAAGAATACTTTTACGACCTGTTTATTCAATGTGCAATCTATTTACAACGTTGATCACAGTCAGACCGAGTATCGAAGTATTTTAATAGGTTGTGTTTTGGTGCAACAAGAAAGAGAAACTCTTTTCTTGTATCAATCTCCATGTGCTCTTAGTGATTACCCATTTTTAACTTTTGTGCGCTGGTTTTTGGTCAACAGATGTGATGTTTTCCAATAGCCGTTTTCTTGAATGAAGTCATTTGTTAGAAAAGGTGATATTTTCTTATTACAGATAAGCCTGAGTTCAGCACATATCCACAAAATCAGACAAATAAAGAAGGAGAGAACGTTACCTTAACTTGTGATGCAAGTGGAAATCCTGTCCCGACATTCTCATGGACAAAAGATGAATCCCCTGTCAATGTGACTTCAAGAATCAGCTTATCATTGGATAAAAAGCAGTTGATAATAACGAATTTGAAGAGAGGGGACAGTGGACAATACAAATGTGTCGCTACCAACGATGTTGAGACAGTTACCTCCAATGCTTCTACAATAGGCGTCCAATGTAAGAATACTTTTACGACCAGTTTATTCAATGTGCAATCTATTTACAACGTTGATCACAGTCAGACCGAGTATCGAAGTATTTTAAAAGGTTGTGTTTTGGTGCAACAAGAAAGAGAAACTCTTTTCTGGTATCAATCTCCATGTGCTCTTAGTGATTACCCATTTTTAACTTTTGTGCGCTGGTTTTTGGTCAACAGATGTGATGTTTTCCAATAGCCGTTTTCTTGAATGAAGTCATTTGTTAGAAAAGGTGATATTTTCTTATTACAGATCAGCCTGAGTTCAGCACATATCCACAAAATCAGACAAAGAAAGAAGGAGAGAACGTTACCTTAACTTGTGATGCAAGTGGAAATCCTGTCCCGACATTCTCATGGACAAACGATGAATCCCCTGTCAATGTGACTGCAAGAATCAGCTTGTCATTGGATAAAAAGCAGTTGACAATAACGAATTTGAAGAGAGGGGACAGTGGACAATACAAATGTGTCGCTTCCAACGATGTTGAGACAGTTACCTCCAATGCTTCTACAATAGACGTCCAATGTAAGAATACTTTTACGACCTGTTTATTCAATGTGCAATCTATTTACAACGTTGATCACAGTCAGACCGAGTATCGAAGTATTTTAAAAGGTTGTGTTTTGGTGCAACAAGAAAGAGAAACTCTTTTCTTGTATCAATCTCCATGTGCTCTTAGTGATTACCCATTTTTAACTTTTGTGCGCTGGTTTTTGGTCAACAGATGTGATGTTTTCCAGTAGCCGTTTTCTTGAATGAAGTCATTTGTTAGAAAAGGTGATATGTTCTTATTATAGATAAGCCTGAGTTCAGCACATATCCACAAAATCAGACAAATAAAGAAGGAGAGAACGTTACCTTAACTTGTGATGCAAGTGGAAATCCTGTCCCGACATTCTCATGGACAAAAGATGAATCCCCTGTCAATGTGACTTCAAGAATCAGCTTATCATTGGATAAAAAGCAGTTGATAATAACGAATTTGAAGAGAGGGGACAGTGGACAATACAAATGTGTCGCTACCAACGATGTTGAGACCGTTACCTCCAATGCTTCTACAATAGACGTCCAATGTAAGAATACTTTTACGACCAGTTTATTCAATGTGCAATCTATTTACAACGTTGATCACAGTCAGACCGAGTATCGAAGTATTTTAAAAGGTTGTGTTTTGGTGCAACAAGAAAGAGAAACTCTTTTCTGGTATCAATCTCCATGTGCTCTTAGTGATTACCCATTTTTAACTTTTGTGCGCTGGTTTTTGGTCAACAGATGTGATGTTTTCCAATAGCCGTTTTCTTGAATGAAGTCATTTGTTAGAAAAGGTGATATTTTCTTATTACAGATCAGCCTGAGTTCAGCACATATCCACAAAATCAGACAAAGAAAGAAGGAGAGAACGTTACCTTAACTTGTGATGCAAGTGGAAATCCTGTCCCGACATTCTCATGGACAAACGATGAATCCCCTGTCAATGTGACTGCAAGAATCAGCTTATCATTGGATAAAAAGCAGTTGACAATAACGAATTTGAAGAGAGGGGACAGTGGACAATACAAATGTGTCGCTACCAACGATGTTGAGACAGTTACCTCCAATGCTTCTACAATAGACGTCCAATGTAAGAATACTTTTACGACCTGTTTATTCAATGTGCAATCTATTTACAACGTTGATCACAGTCAGACCGAGTATCGAAGTATTTTAATAGGTTGTGTTTTGGTGCAACAAGAAAGAGAAACTCTTTTCTTGTATCAATCTCCATGTGCTCTTAGTGATTACCCATTTTTAACTTTTGTGCGCTGGTTTTTGGTCAACAGATGTGATGTTTTCCAATAGCCGTTTTCTTGAATGAAGTCATTTGTTAGAAAAGGTGATATTTTCTTATTACAGATAAGCCTGAGTTCAGCACATATCCACAAAATCAGACAAATAAAGAAGGAGAGAACGTTACCTTAACTTGTGATGCAAGTGGAAATCCTGTCCCGACATTCTCATGGACAAAAGATGAATCCCCTGTCAATGTGACTTCAAGAATCAGCTTATCATTGGATAAAAAGCAGTTGATAATAACGAATTTGAAGAGAGGGGACAGTGGACAATACAAATGTGTCGCTACCAACGATGTTGAGACAGTTACCTCCAATGCTTCTACAATAGACGTCCAATGTAAGAATACTTTTACGACCAGTTTATTCAATGTGCAATCTATTTACAACGTTGATCACAGTCAGACCGAGTATCGAAGTATTTTAAAAGGTTGTGTTTTGGTGCAACAAGAAAGAGAAAGTCTTTTCTGGTATCAATCTCCATGTGCTCTTAGTGATTACCCATTTTTAACTTTTGTGCGCTGGTTTTTGGTCAACAGATGTGATGTTTTCCAATAGCCGTTTTCTTGAATGAAGTCATTTGTTAGAAAAGGTGATATTTTCTTATTACAGATCAGCCTGAGTTCAGCACATATCCACAAAATCAGACAAAGAAAGAAGGAGAGAACGTTACCTTAACTTGTGATGCAAGTGGAAATCCTGTCCCGACATTCTCATGGACAAACGATGAATCCCCTGTCAATGTGACTGCAAGAATCAGCTTATCATTGGATAAAAAGCAGTTGACAATAACGAATTTGAAGAGAGGGGACAGTGGACAATACAAATGTGTCGCTACCAACGATGTTGAGACAGTTACCTCCAATGCTTCTACAATAGACGTCCAATGTAAGAATACTTTTACGACCTGTTTATTCAATGTGCAATCTATTTACAACGTTGATCACAGTCAGACCGAGTATCGAAGTATTTTAATAGGTTGTGTTTTGGTGCAACAAGAAAGAGAAACTCTTTTCTTGTATCAATCTCCATGTGCTCTTAGTGATTACCCATTTTTAACTTTTGTGCGCTGGTTTTTGGTCAACAGATGTGATGTTTTCCAATAGCCGTTTTCTTGAATGAAGTCATTTGTTAGAAAAGGTGATATTTTCTTATTACAGATAAGCCTGAGTTCAGCACATATCCACAAAATCAGACAAATAAAGAAGGAGAGAACGTTACCTTAACTTGTGATGCAAGTGGAAATCCTGTCCCGACATTCTCATGGACAAAAGATGAATCCCCTGTCAATGTGACTTCAAGAATCAGCTTATCATTGGATAAAAAGCAGTTGATAATAACGAATTTGAAGAGAGGGGACAGTGGACAATACAAATGTGTCGCTACCAACGATGTTGAGACAGTTACCTCCAATGCTTCTACAATAGACGTCCAATGTAAGAATACTTTTACGACCAGTTTATTCAATGTGCAATCTATTTACAACGTTGATCACAGTCAGACCGAGTATCGAAGTATTTTAAAAGGTTGTGTTTTGGTGCAACAAGAAAGAGAAACTCTTTTCTGGTATCAATCTCCATGTGCTCTTAGTGATTACCCATTTTTAACTTTTGTGCGCTGGTTTTTGGTCAACAGATGTGATGTTTTCCAATAGCCGTTTTCTTGAATGAAGTCATTTGTTAGAAAAGGTGATATTTTCTTATTACAGATCAGCCTGAGTTCAGCACATATCCACAAAATCAGACAAAGAAAGAAGGAGAGAACGTTACCTTAACTTGTGATGCAAGTGGAAATCCTGTCCCGACATTCTCATGGACAAACGATGAATCCCCTGTCAATGTGACTGCAAGAATCAGCTTGTCATTGGATAAAAAGCAGTTGACAATAACGAATTTGAAGAGAGGGGACAGTGGACAATACAAATGTGTCGCTACCAACGATGTTGAGACAGTTACCTCCAATGCTTCTACAATAGACGTCCAATGTAAGAATACTTTTACGACCTGTTTATTCAATGTGCAATCTATTTACAACGTTGATCACAGTCAGACCGAGTATCGAAGTATTTTAAAAGGTTGTGTTTTGGTGCAACAAGAAAGAGAAACTCTTTTCTTGTATCAATCTCCATGTGCTCTTAGTGATTACCCATTTTTAACTTTTGTGCGCTGGTTTTTGGTCAACAGATGTGATGTTTTCCAGTAGCCGTTTTCTTGAATGAAGTCATTTGTTAGAAAAGGTGATATGTTCTTATTATAGATAAGCCTGAGTTCAGCACATATCCACAAAATCAGACAAATAAAGAAGGAGAGAACGTTACCTTAACTTGTGATGCAAGTGGAAATCCTGTCCCGACATTCTCATGGACAAAAGATGAATCCCCTGTCAATGTGACTTCAAGAATCAGCTTATCATTGGATAAAAAGCAGTTGATAATAACGAATTTGAAGAGAGGGGACAGTGGACAATACAAATGTGTCGCTACCAACGATGTTGAGACAGTTACCTCCAATTCTTCTACAATAGACGTCCAATGTAAGAATACTTTTACGACCAGTTTATTCAATGTGCAATCTATTTACAACGTTGATCACAGTCAGACCGAGTATCGAAGTATTTTAAAAGGTTGTGTTTTGGTGCAACAAGAAAGAGAAACTCTTTTCTGGTATCAATCTCCATGTGCTCTTAGTGATTACCCATTTTTAACTTTTGTGCGCTGGTTTTTGGTCAACAGATGTGATGTTTTCCAATAGCCGTTTTCTTGAATGAAGTCATTTGTTAGAAAAGGTGATATTTTCTTATTACAGATCAGCCTGAGTTCAGCACATATCCACAAAATCAGACAAAGAAAGAAGGAGAGAACGTTACCTTAACTTGTGATGCAAGTGGAAATCCTGTCCCGACATTCTCATGGACAAACGATGAATCCCCTGTCAATGTGACTTCAAGAATCAGCTTATCATTGGATAAAAAGCAGTTGATAATAACGAATTTGAAGAGAGGGGACAGTGGACAATACAAATGTGTCGCTACCAACGATGTTGACACAGTTACCTCCAATGCTTCTACAATAGACGTCCAATGTAAGAATACTTTTACGACCAGTTTATTCAATGTGCAATCTATTTACAACGTTGATCACAGTCAGACCGAGTATCGAAGTATTTTAAAAGGTTGTGTTTTGGTGCAACAAGAAAGAGAAACTCTTTTCTGGTATCAATCTCCATGTGCTCTTAGTGATTACCCATTTTTAACTTTTGTGCGCTGGTTTTTGGTCAACAGATGTGATGTTTTCCAATAGCCGTTTTCTTGAATGAAGTCATTTGTTAGAAAAGGTGATATTTTCTTATTACAGATAAGCCTGAGTTCAGCACATATCCACAAAATCAGACAAATAAAGAAGGAGAGAACGTTACCTTAACATGTGATGCATGTGGAAATCCTGTCCCGACATTCTCATGGACAAAAGATGAATCCCCTGTCAATGTGACTTCAAGAATCAGCTTATCATTGGATAAAAAGCAGTTGATAATAACGAATTTGAAGAGAGGGGACAGTGGACAATACAAATGTGTCGCTACCAACGATGTTGAGACAGTTACCTCCAATGCTTCTACAATAGACGTCCAATGTAAGAATACTTTTACGACCTGTTTATTCAATGTGCAATCTATTTTCAACGTTGATCACAGTCAGACCGAGTGTCGAAGTATTTTAATAGGTTGTGTTTTGGTGCAACAAGAAAGAGAAACTCTTTTCTGGTATCAATCTCCATGTGCTCTTAGTGGTTACCCATTTTTAACTTTTGTGCGCTGGTTTTTGGTCAACAGATGTGATGTTTTCTAAAGGCCGTTTTCTTGAATGAAATCATTTGTTAGAAAAGGTGATATTTTCTTATTACAGATCAGCCTGAGTTCAGCACATATCCACAAAATCAGACAGAGAAAGAAGGAGAGAACGTTACCTTAACTTGTGATGCAAGTGGAAATCCTGTCCCGACATTCTCATGGACAAACTATGAATCCCCTGTCAATGTGACTGCAAGAATCAGCTTATCATTGGATAAAAAGCAGTTGACAATAACGAATTTGAAGAGAGGGGACGGTGGACAATACAAATGTGTCGCTACCAACGATGTTGAGACAGTTACCTCCAATGCTTCTACAATAGACGTCCATTGTAAGAATACTTTTACGTCCAGTTTATTCAATGTGCAATCTATTTGCAACGTTGATGACAGTCAGACCGAGTGTCGAAGTAGTTTAATAGGTTGTGTTTTGGTGCAACAAAACAATAAAACAGTGACTTTCACTCATTATATCTAATGGTGCCAAATTATTGTTGTCGACGTGTTGATCTTTTTAAATGCTATTTTTGTAACAGCATTGTTTTTTTATATTTGTATCCTACCAGATGTGCCTGAGTTCACCAAGCAACCGAAGAATGTCGTGAAAATAGAAGATCAAAATGTTGTCTTTAACTGCACAGTAGATGGAAACCCTCATCCCAGCGTTAAATGGACAAAAGATAACGTGGTTCTAAACATAACAGCAGATCCACAACTGAGCACAACTTCATCAGGAAACACTCACATTTTGACAATACAGAATGTTCACCGATCAGATGAAGGACAATACAGATGTGAGGCTGACAACAGTGTGGGTTCCAACACTTCAGAGGCAGGGACACTAACAGTACACTGTAAGTAGTTTAGGCCCTGCCAATGCATTTACGTTGGTATTTATCTGAAAACGGGTTTTAAAACCATATTTTTAAAATGTTTACCGTCCACTCCTATACGCTTTCATTCATTTTTTTGTCCTTTCGCAAGAAAACGATAGGAAAAACAACTTTGTTTTAGGCTCGTCTACACATACGAACCTGTGATCTGGCCCAATTGTAAGTAGGTTAACACATGCATTCCCTCGTGACGCAACTTGTGATACAAGTGGAAATCCTGTCCCGACATTCCCATGGACAAAAGGTGAACCCCCTGTCAATGTGACTGCAAGAATCAGCTTATCATTGGATAAAAAGCAGTTGACAGCAACTAATTGGAAGAGAGAGGACAGTGGACAATACAAATGTGTCGCTACCAACGATGTTGAGGCATTTACCTCCAATGCTTCTACAATAGACGTCCAATGTAAGAATACTTTTACGACCTGTTTATTCAATGTGCAATCTATTTGCAACGTTGATCACAGTCAGACCGAGGGTCGAAGTATTTTAATAGGTTGTGTTTTGGTGCAACAAGAAAGAGAAACTCTTTTCTGGTATCAATCTCCATGTGCTCTTAGTGATTACCCATTTTTAACTTTTGTGCGCTGGTTTTTGGTCAATAGATGTGATGTTTTCCAATACCCGTTTTCTTGAATAAAATCATTTGTTAGAAAATGTGATATTTTCTTATTACAGATCAGCCTGAGTTCAGCACATATCCACAAAATCAGACAAAGAAAGAAGGAGAGAACGTTAGCTTAACTTGTGACGCAAGTGGAAATCCTGTCCCGACATTCTCATGGACAAAAGATGAATCCCCTGTAAATGCGAATGCAAAAATCATTTTCTCACAGGGTAAAAAGCAGTTGACAATAAAGAATTTAAAGAGAGGGGACATTGGGCAATACAGATGTGTGGCTACCAACGATGTTAAGACAGTGACCTCCGATGCTTCTACAATAGATGTGCAATGTAAGAACACTTTTTATGACCTGTTTAGGGCTGGTGTTACGGTACCGTTATCCTAGCCCTTCTCCCTCTATCCCCCTGACCTCTCCCTCTTCCCACTCTCTCCCTCTCCTCCTACCTCATGGTCTTGGAAAAGAAAAAGAATAAGGTACTACATTTGATCATGATCATAATGCTCTAGTTTTATCAACGATTACTATACTAGGGCACTGAAGTTATGAATAAGTGTTGTTGGCTGCGGATGGTCTGTATGGAAATGGATATCAACAAGTTCTTGCTTTGTGTTTTCTTAAAATCACTTAAATTTGATTATAGTTTGTTCTTTCTTCGAGGCATCTCTTGGTATTTTCTCCTTGGTGCTGCAAGAGTATTTTGTGTTATTGCAAAGGCACTTAAGGACGTTCGCGATAATTGTTTATGCGTTTATGCGCGGTGGTCTAGTGATTAGCGCGTCGGATGTTCAACCTGAAGGTCGATGGTTCAAGGCCTGGTTTCTGTTGTTTTCTTGGACAAGAAACTTTGCTCCACTTTGTCTCTCTCCACCCAGGTGAATCAATGGGTACCGGCGACATGATGCTGGGGGTAACCTTGCGATGGACTAGTATCCCATTCAGGGGGAGTAGTAATACTCTCAGTCGCTTCATGCTACAGAAACCGGGTTAAGAAGCTCCTGCAGTTGTGAGTCATTAGGCTTGTAAAGACTTACCTTACTGCGCACGCAATCCGTGTCATAACGCTATACGTCATGCACTAGCGCCATTGGCTGTGCATGACAGTCCGTCCCTAAAGTGCTGGATGCTGTTTCGTTAACTTTACCCATTTTGCCCACTGGCATGTGGGTGGTATGTCCAGAAATGCACGCTAATGAGATTTATGCTCTTTATGATAGACATCATAAAGTGTCCCCTAGACCTAATTATGAAGTGCCCAAGGTCCGAGTTACGTGCATTTCTGGACATAAGTGCCAACTTGCGGCTGTCAGGGTTTGCTTTAAGGAATGTCACCAGTTGAATGAGTTTGCTTAGACCAAGTCATATAAAGTTTGGCATAGAAATTTGCATTCTAGAGATTCATTTACAATTGACTTTTAGACTAACAGACGTTGAGGTCATATCGAGTAAGACCGATTTTTCAAAACTAGGGTGGCCTTTCAGATATCTGATCTCGAAACCAAGTCGGAGACTCCGATTTTTTTTTTTTTTTTTTTTTGCATTTCTGACACGAGTGACTCATTACCTAACTGTAGCAAACGTTTTATAAAATTTCAATGCGAAACGTTTTTCGCGCGTTCGTCCTTGTATCAACAAATTGCGGACAAATAAGGAGATAATTGTACCGTAAACCGGCGTCGATATTTGGTCCTAGATGGACTTAACATACGAAGAGCAAGTGTACCTTTAAATAGACACGTTATAGTCGAGAGTATTATCCGCAGAATTCGCCCATTTTACACAAGTTTAGTTATTTTAAAAGCTTAAGCTACTGCTTAACTGTGAATAAACCGCGCGTGGTAAATTCGGTCTTGAAACAAGAAAGTAAAATCCCGGATTGACTTTAATCCATGATAAGCTGACTCAAATAGTCTTTCGAATAAACTAAGAGCATCTGGTAGTGAAAAAATTTGCTTGTAATAGCTGACAATTTTGACGATATAACAATATTGTTGTCGACGTGTTCATCTATTTAACGCTACTTTTGTAGCAACATTGTTTTTCATTGAATTTGTATCCTTCCAGATGCGCCTGAGTTCACCAAGCAACCGGAAAATATCGTGAAAATAGAAGATCAAAATGCTGTCTTTAACTGTACAGTGGATGGAAACCCTCAACCCAGCGTTAAATGGACAAAAGATAACGTGGTTCTTAACATAACAGCAGATCCACAACTGAGCACAACTTTATCAGGGAACGCTCACAGTTTGACAATACAGAATATTCACCGATCAGATGAAGGACAATACAGATGTGAGGCTGACAACAGTGTGGGTTCCAATACTTCAGAGGCAGGGACACTAACAGTACACTGTAAGTAATTTAGGCCCTGTCAATGCACTTACGTTGGTATTTATTTAGATGCAATTTAGCCGCCATCTCATATCTCTGTAAGCTTGTATTTCTGTCTGAGAGTTCTAAAAATCGTTGTTTGAAAGAAATTGATTATGTACCACGTAGATAAGCGCTGAAACAATGTTACAGGCGTTCATTTCTGCCGCATTTCTGTAACTTCTCACGGTATAATTCAATATTTCTATTTATAACTTACTTATGGATGGGTGATTAACGGCTTCAACGAAATTCACTGTAAAAATATTAGGCATTCAAAGAATTGAACAATATATATTATATTTTTTAAACTTCTATTACTGTTTTGATTGCAGTTGAGCCAGAAGTGACAATTGATGGCGATGCAAATCAGTTTGTGGTGGTAGGAAATGATTTACAGCTGACTTGCCACTATAATACTTCACCACCCGCATCTGAAGTGTTGTGGCAAAAAGATGGAGCTGTAATATCTGAAAATGGCACCATGAAGAATGGAGCACGAGGAAATATTACACATTTCAATAAAAGCTTAGTGCAGTTAACAATCAGCTCAAGTGATTCAAATGATACTGGGAATTACACCTGTGTGGTTATCAACAGAGTTGATAATTCAACTGATACAGCATCAGTTATAATTCAAGGTTTGTTTTGAATCATTAAGCCTTTAGTGACAATGATTATTAATGGATCTGTCATATACTTGAACTTAAGCGGGTTGGGTGGGTGGCCATGGGGAGTTCTTCAAGGACTTTTGAGTGAGAATATGCTGCATTCTCGTCCCCAGGCCCTTCTCCACTTTCAAAATGGCGGGGCTGTTGTAGTTTTATTGAAGATTTATTTCAGAACATTGACCCAATTTACAGCTCTAAACCTGAAAGGTTGGCAGGAGAAACAAACATGGCTGGCTCCGAAAGCAAGAGGTCGATCACACAAAAGTTAATATCATGTATCAATCACGAAATGTCCTTATAACAAAACATACTATGTAAGAGTCACGAACTGTCCATTGGCATAACGGGCGGGCGTAGAAACCCCAAGACAAGGTTGCCAAAATACTCCAAGAATCATGGAGTATTTTGTCACGTGACACGCGATATAGTGACACATGCTGAAACAGAGTGTTTGGAGATCATTTTCAGCAATATTTTTATTGGTAGCAAAGTTTGTTTTCTTGCAAATCTGAAACCATTGTTAAAACAAAACAAAGACATTCTTCATGTTTTACGCGACAAGCAGGCTCATTCAGGGGTTTCTCCTCCTGGTCCACCATTTTGAAATGTACATATCTATTGCTATGAGTAAAATTGTATTAATAAAAATCGATTTTGATAAACATTTCAACAAGAGAATTAACGATATGAAAACTACATGACGTTTCGATGACTTCATGTCATCAGCGGGTTGACGAACATAAACATTCCGTGATCGGAAAACACTACAGGGACGAGCACGACTTGACACCCGTCGAATTAATTAAGAACTTCAACGTGCTTAAGAAATGCCGCAGCAATCTCGAATGTTTGATCTTCGAAATGCTGCTTATTAAGAACAAAAGACCGAAACTGAAAACGCAATTGGATTCCATTCGCGCGAAATTCTTTACTTAAATGTTTTCATGCCACGCATTCTAATTACTCATGCGCGAAGCGGCATGAGTTATAAAATGGCCTCGGTTTTTCTTCTTCTTTTTTTTTTTTGTGTCACGATTTTGCATGCAAATTTATGCACGCATATTTTAGTGACCGGGTCCTCGGGTCACCAACATATTCTACAAAAATGGCTGCCGCGCTCGGCATGTGCTTGGTTTTTAAAACCGTAGTTTCGTGTCATCGCATTTATAACTCACATTTAAAATATTCAAAATGGAAAGAGAAAGCTTTAAAGAATACCCAAAGCCGGTATAGTGGAGAAAAAGGAGAGCTTTCAGCAACTGAATCTTGCTTCAAGGAATTTCATACGCTGCTATCAGTGCGGGGCGATCAAAACCGAAAAAGCAGATTTCTTACAGATGAGGGACTTTACCGTAAAAGAAATTACATTTTTTTGGTGAGTATTTATGTTGATATCAATTTGTGATTCACTTTTCTCTGTGTTCTGGTTAGTTTTGAGGAAATAATTATAGCGGAGCACTTGCCAGGCCGAAGGCCTGGCTGCGCAGCTCCATACTCATAGAACCTATCGCCGTCATTTTTCATGGTCATGGCTAGCGGAATGTTTCGCGGGCGCGTGTCCGTCCGCCCGCCGGTCCCCGCCGTGTTGGAACAACATCCGGGATCTTGAAAGCAAGGCTTTGTTTTTCGAGCGGCCACACAGCCGTGAGCTTGGGAAACATTTTGTTGTGTCTAGCGGAGAATTAAAGTCGTTATTTTCCTGCATTTTTTCGCGGTTTGCTACTCAAGACAGGGATACTAATTAAGGAATACTCAGAAGCCGCTTTAGTGGAAAAAGACGAGCTTTCAGGGATAAAATCTTGCTTCGGGGAACTTCATGTATTACGTTTTTATCAATGCGGGAGATCTTTGTTTTCTACGGATTTCAGAACCAGAAGCGGAGATTTGAATATCCAAGCAAGCTAGGAACTTAAAGGTAAACAGATTACAGTTTTCGATGAGAATTTATATTGATATCAATCTGTGAGTGACTTTTTATTAGTATTATTGTTAGTTTTGGAGAATTGATTTTAAAAACGTGCTTAAATTCAGTTGTATCGATCTCTTGAATTTCATCGAAGAAAGCTTAAACTCGATGAGCTATAATTACGCTTAAATGGTACGCGTTTTGCTTTTAAACGTAAACTTATGGAGATTTGAATAAATTTTTTCGAAAGAAGATTGTGTTGTCCATTTTTATGTGTTTGTTCATTCATTAGATAGATTGAAAAACGATTTTATGCAAACAAAACAAGACTTTGATTTTATAGTACAGTTCTATCTTCACTCGCATCGCCTTATGCAAATATGTTTGTGTATTTTTGCAATTTTTGATTTTCAAATCAGTTTCTCGGGCAATTTTTGACAAACATAAACTGTATTTCATTCGGAAACTAGTGGTAAAAGTTATTCTAGACAGAGAAAAGTTGTTTTTGTGAACTTTTGTACGGTCTATAAAAATGTACTGTGCAGACGGTCGCGTAATACTGTTTTTGAGAATTGCTAAAATTGAAAATAGCCCGTTCGTCAATCTTAATTCTTGTGCTTCCAACCTTTCACCTTAGTTAAGTTTCACCTTAGTTAAGTTTCACCTTAGTTAAGCTTGTTCAAAGTGCGACGCTGTTAGGCTTGGGCTATGTATATATATTAAAACATGCTAACACGAAGGAATGTGTTTACTAGCGAAAATGAAAATTACGGACAAACTTCGTCGCCCATTCGTTGTCGTTGGAATATCGCCGAAGGTATGCTATGTTTTCATGACTGTTTGGCTTCAGTTTGCCCTCCTCAGGACAAGTGGCTCCTTGACGGAACCAAAAAAATGAAAAATGAAAGGGAGTGAAGGAAAGAAAAATGATAAGCCTACGACACGAGGTATTCCCAAGCGGTCACCCATCCAAGTACTAACCTCGCCCGACAGGGCTTAACTTCGGTGATCAGACGAGAACCGGCGCATGTCAAACAGTGTTCCTAAAGTTTACGATGAGCGAGTGACTTTTCTCCAGTAATCGCAATAAGTCGTATTCACGACTTAAAAACGTGTTTTAGCGTGTTCTTTAGTGTGTCACGCAAAATTCGTTGAGGGGGGAAGGGGTGCGTGACCCGTTCAAAACAAACTATAAAACTTGCTTACGCAAGCGCATGAGTGTAGGCTACAATAGTAGCCTCTTGTTTAATTTATTTTCTCACGCCCTTATTCCTATAAATATGCTTAACCGTTACCCTCAATTTATTCATTCGACAATGATGACATAAAGTCATCGAAACGTCATGTAGTTTTCATATCGTTAATTTTCTTGTTAAAATAAAATTGTATTGTATTGTATTGTATTGTATTTGAAAGTGGAGAAGGCCCTGGGGATGAGATTAAATATACTCCCAAGAACTAAAATAATTCTTTCAACCCTAACTTAACTTAATAGCGGAGCTCTCGCGGGCCGAAGGCTCCCTGCGGAGCCCCATACTCATAGGGCCTATGCCCATCATTTTTCATGGTCATGGCTAGCGGAATGTTTCGCGGGCGAGTCGGTCCGATGTGTCCGTCGCGCAGGACTAGTTCGCAGGCGCGTATGACGTCGCAAAACATACGTGTATGACGTCACGCAACATCCGGGATCTTAGCAATGTTAAAACCGAGGCTTTGTTTTTCGTGCGGCTACACGGCCGATTTCACGTCAGCTGTGACTTTGGCTGCAGTAAACACCTTCTTGTTGTGTCGTGTAAAGTAGTTTTCCCCTGCATTTTTTCGCGGTTTGCTACTCAAGGCGGGGATACTCAGGAGCCGCTACAGTACGGTGGAAAAAGAAGAGCTTTCAGGGATAAAATCTTGCTTCGAGGAACTTCATACGTTTTAATCAATGGGGGGCAATATTTCAGAACCGAAGAGGCGGAATTTTAACGAATTTCCAAGCAGCCGAGTGGTATAAAGCTAAAAGAAATCACATTTTTCGATGGAAATTTATGTTAATATCAATTTTTGATTGACTTTTTCTTTGTGTTCTCATTAGTTTTGGAGACATGTTTATAAAACCTGCTCAAATTCAGTCGTGTTATCTTGAATTTCATCGAGGACAGCTCGGCCTCGATGGTACGCGTTTTGCTTTTTAACATAGGCTAATAGATATTTGAATAAACGTTTTCAAAAGAAGATTTTGTTGTCCATTTTTAACCCGTGAATACGCGCATGCGCAACGAATGGGTTATCGGCAACGGGAACAGATATGCAAATGAGTCACTCGCTCACTCGCTCGCTCGCTCCTTCCATCAGCTGTAGATTTATGCCGTGTTTAGACTTGAGCGTTTTACCGAGGTATTGAAGTTTACTCACCTAGGTAAATATTTTTTGAGTGTGAACGCCAACTGATACCATGGTAAACACCGCCCAAGACAATAGAAAGTTAACCAAGGTAAAAGTTCGATTAACCCTGTGATCAGGCATGGTTTACATGTAGGTCGGTAACCAAGGTCGAGGTGACAGATATATCCGCTTGCGGTCGCGTACTATTTCACAAGCCGTGGTGTGGAGATTGCATCAGCCTCATTCGATCACGTTCTCGCAACGTTTGTGTTGGATGTATTACGATTCATGGCAAAAAACAAAGACCTGAAGACATTTACAGTCAAAATACTCAGCCATGCGTTCCGCTTATTATTTGGGAACGACTTTCATTAATCGGAAACGGATTGCATTATTGAAATCAAACGCTGATCAAAATTCAGGTTTTAAATTGATTATTCGAATCTTCCAACGGTAGCCCCATTCGAAATAACGAATGCTGATTGGTTTGTTATTGACATGCGGCGAATGTTCACGTGTAAAGCGGGCAACAGTTGGCGGCTTGACACGTCTGATGACCTATGTCTGTTTGCTCAACAAAAATTCATCACTGAGTGTTTTTTAACGCAAAGAAGCTCTACATTTACAAAACTCCGAAGAAGAATTCTTAAAATGCTAGTGTGCAGGTACTGAAGGAGAAATTTTCGCCGAAAGTGAAAAAAATTCCTATGAAGTCCAAGCGACTAAATTCTCTGAAACTAAAAGCGGCCAACGGTTGCCTATTTCGCCTGTGAACGTTTGACCGATGTCAGTAGGCTATGATAGCATACATAATCTTCATTTAACCATGGTTTCTCCTTCATACTGTACATATGCGTTTCCTGAGAGCCGTGCCTATAAATTACCTAATTTAATGAAAAATACAAAATAAAATTGGTAAATTAACTAAAGTAATAAGAATGTAAAAACAAGGTCTCTAAGTTAATTACATATTAACTAAAAAATTTTTCTCAAAATGTGTCATTTAATTATGTTTCTTAAAGCTGTAACGTTCGTCTAATTTTTAATGGAAAGGCTATTCCAAAGAACAGAGCCTCTATATTGATAGCTGTTTTTACCAGCTTCGCTGTTTGACCTAGGCACAAACAAATTTTCTGATGAATTTCTCAGGTTGTAAGAGTGGATATTGTTTGTATTTTCAAACAAATTAGTCAGGTAATGATTATTTGAATTCAGAGACAATATTTTCCTAAGAGAGGAGAGGGCACGAAGGTGTGCAGAATCTTTTAATTAGAACTTGTTCGATATTAACAAGTAGGCTTATATACATGTAGGAGTTTTTTATTTAAAACTTATTAAGTAAACATAGAGTACAATAATTTATTGTAAAATTAAATGAAGGGCTATTGGGTATGAATATCCTAAGTAACTTTTGGGACAATTTTGACTTGAACTGTTTTGTTCCAACCATGCCATTGAAAAATCCTACATTTTCCAAAATGCTAGTAAATAAGAAAATAATTAAATTGTCTCCTGAAGTTACCCAGGGTGTCTTTTCCCTTTCAAAATGTTTTCTTGTTTGCTTTGAATGTTTTTTGCATTATTGGATCTCATGAACCAGGCATTACATGTATTTTAACAAAAAAATACATGTGTCCCAAAAACCCATGAAAATGTTTCAGAATGTGTCAATAAAAATGGGCCAAAAAGTCAATATTAAGACATTCCTGCCTGGCTACATATATTTTCAATTGTCTATTGGTTTGTCACCTGATTAAAAAATGGTTTTTAATTGTACTTTACAGTGGTACCAAGCCCACCACAGGATGTGACAGTTGTCTCCCAGAGCTCACGAGTGGTGAATATCTTCTGGACAGCTGGATTTGATGGAAACAGTCAAATTCTTAACTATACTGTGAAGATTAGTATAGATAATCAAAACTTTGGACCTGGTACTTGTCAAGGATTGTCAAGTAGTGCATGTGTGGTATCCAGCTCTTTCACAAGTGCTTCGCTTACAGGCCTCCATCCTGGAAGGACTTATTACATGACAGTTTTTGCAGCTAACAAAGTTGGTCCTAGTGCTGCAAGCTCTGTAGTAAACACCACCACAGATGAAGCAGGTACACGACAATTTATGGTCAAGAGTGCAACTTAATATTTTGGCCAGAAAAATAAATCTAACATACTTAAAAGGGAAAGGTTACATGTAAAGGTATGCCACCTTTGCAAGGGTAATACTGGGTTTATGATTGGTAATGGTGTCTGCTGAGTGTGTATATATACATATATATACCATTGTTCACGGAAAACATTATTGAATAATTTTACAGATTAAATTATTCAATGCCTGAATATAAACAAATGAGCAGCAGACAATTTATTGACTAGAGCCTATGTTTTTTTTTTAGGCATTGCGGATAGCAACGATCTTCGTTGGAGACTATCCAGCAAAAAAGTACTAAAAAATAGGCGTCCTTGGATACAAATATCACAACAGTTTAAAAAGCATAGTGCAAAGATGATATATTTGTTCTCTTTTTCAGCACCTATTGAGAGTAGGTGTCAATAAGTAACTTAATCATTTCGTCGACGGGACTCCATAGTTTGGGTAATCCACATCAAACGTCTTGGGATACCAAACGCTGCAAAGAAATATTCCCCTCTACGAAGGGGTGCGAGCTAGGGATGCCACTCACTACTGAAATGAAAGTTATGACTTACAGCCCAGACCACGAGATTGCAATAAATTTGTACGCAAAAGCAGCTGCTGCAATGAAGGAAGGCTGATCGCAATCACATCACACATTGTTCTGGGCAAGATGGACCCCAAA